>JAQQZT010000002.1:9983658-10008361 GCA_030068275.1 Clarias platycephalus
CCCCCCCCCCCCCCCCCCCCCCCCAGATTTGTACGTTTTGAAAGGACTTTGAAGTTATTAACTCAAATCATGGATGAGCAGAATGGTATTTCATGAGCAGAACCTGGATCATTCTTCGTGATGTCTGCTTTTTAGGACTCATCTGGGTGGAAACAGGTCATAATTTGAAAGGGGGAAAAAATCCACCCTGGGCACAGAAAAGGAGTTTAATGTATTACACTCGAGTGGGAGTATTGAATAGCAGCACATCCAGGTGACAAACGCACATTTGTTCTGCCTCATCAGAATTTTATGAAAATGGTGATACAATCAAAAGACACTGTTAGTCTCTCTCTTGTTCGCATCTTTAGACGCATTCATTAATCTATATTTGTGGGGGTGAGAATTATTTTACCTGAATTTTACCCCTTCTCATTTAATTTCCAAAATGTACACATGTAGAAGGTTTTAACCTGCTGTGATGTACATTCCGGGATAACAAGTCTGTCCTGTAGGTCACACAGTCTAAGGTTACATACAAACCCCAAGGCCTTCATTCCGGTCGATGCACACATTGTGTGTGCAACACAATGAGCGTTTTATTTGTTCCTATTTCCATTAGTTAGATGTTAATGAATATAATTGTAAATGCATATTTGTTAGAGGAAATGAGAAGCAGTTAATACAATAAAAAAAGACATCTTGTTTAGGTTTTAGTATAAACTGATACCTTTGGGGGAAAATACGTTTTTTTTTGTTGTTGTTTTTTTTTAATGCTGCATTAACACTAAATTACCAACTAACCAAGGAATTATGTGATTACTTAAAAACTCTTCATGCCTATACCAGAAAGCTCTATTTAATGATAAATACCAGCTTAGGAATCAATTATAAAATGACATATGTACTCGACATAAAGCGTCGTGTTAATCTGCAGTGGATCATGAGAATCCCTCTACAGAAAAGCAGCTTTCATTAGTGGTCTGGCTGGTAGTTTGGGCTGAGGCAACCAATAGGGTGAGTGGAGGGGTATATCTCTACGAGAAATAACAAACGAGCCCACTCTACTGATAAGAAGAACTGGTCGCCGGCTGCGCAATGATAGTGGGCCTCTGGTGCATCTATCTAATTTTCAAGGGTCAGCCTTCCTCTGCATCAGTGCTTTGCTGAAATGCAGAAATTAATGCTACCCCCAGCACACTAACATTATGGAATTTTGCTTAGCCTCTTAGTAGTGCATATTCCATTGTGGCATGAGGTTTTTAAATTATATACCATCATCTCGCATTGAATTGGTGTGAAGTAATTTTCCAATGTGACAAATAAAATAAAAAAACTTAAAAAAAAAAGATGAAGCAGTATTAAATGTTTGTGGCATATATCCATACAGTTTATGGATCATACCCATTGTAAAATACCCATTGTTTTACTAGCAGTTATGCTTACAGCACAGTATACTATGCTCATCTAACAAACAATGAAAAAAAGGAATCTACATTTGCATTTATATTTTGCCATTTTTCAGACTTGCTGAACTCGACAACACACAGGGTTAACAAATGCTCATCCTGGTTATGCATCCTTAGAGGCAAACTTAGCAGGCCTCAGTGAGTTACGTTAACCCTTGCCTCTTAAAGTCACCACATTTTCTGAAGCATTAATCTATGAAATTAATCTAAGTTTGTATTTCACCCCGACACTAAGGGCTCTAACCTCTTTGCATGCTATTTTCTTCTTGTTTTTCAAACTGTCAGCTTTTTATACTTCCATCACTAGAACTGTTTTTTTTTTCTTTCTTCCAGCAGCAGAATATAGTGTAATGTGGTGTAAATAACACTGCTTATTAAATCATTTCTAAACGTATTTTATGAGATCAGACATAAAAAAAAAAAATGCAATCTTTAATATAACATGCAATTCCATTGCTTTCACTATACTGTATCTTCCCCTTTCCACATAAAGAAAACCTTCCCTTATATTATGTGTGGAAGTAGTGAGAGAGCTAATGCCATTATCTCAACACCAAGATGCAGCCTGGATTAGTGACCAATGTAAATGAGATATGAGAAGGGCTCTGCATTAACAGCAGCCTTTCTTTAGCGGGATGGCTCCAGCAAATAGACCAAGATAAGGAAATCCCTGTAATTACATGGAGACACATTGGTCAATTCTGCTCTATAAGTACCTGAGCTCTCCAGCCTCGCCATGGGAGGGGCAGGAAAAAGCACCAGGAAGTGTTATCCTTGGCAATATTAAGTGATTCTGTGCGATCAATAGGAATACATGGAGCCGAATGTAAAGATGAGCACTGGACGCCTGGGCCTTTTGTGTCCTGCTATCACTCCATCATTTTTTGGTAATATCATTTCTGAATTAAATTTTATGGCTCATTACTTTCCTTGACAGACAGTCTGTAAGTGGAATCTAAAGTAGGTACAGGCTTTGTGCCAGGTCAACGTTGTTAAGATGTTATTTATTTCTAATTGTCTGATAATAAAATACTTGGCTCTCAGCTCTGGAATTTACATATGAAGACTCAGTCACCATTTAGTCAAAGGACTCTTAATGAAGTCCTAATAGAACACTTGCTTCAGTAATAAGCATTAAAAGAGGCTACTAATAACAATTCAGCTAATCCTTACACTGACAGTACAAATATTGAAAAACTGTTAGCTAAAATGTCTAAGCTGGATGGGGTTTTGCACGTCAGGTGCTTAAATGAATACATGATTGGATTGACAAACAACCATCAACAACAGTGTTAAGTTAAACATACATGATGAAGATTTAATACAAAAATGTTGCCCATCAGTATTTATACCTCAAGTGTAAATACAGACTGATTTTGCATAAAGCTTAATGACATACAGTAGCACTGCTTCAACCTTGAAGTAAATATTCCGATTGTTCATATGGCATGCTTACTTCATGCTGAAGAGCAAAATGTTGATTATCTGAATGCGTCCTAAAAGTCACAGTAAGACTAATTCCAAAACCTACATTCCAAAATGTTACTATTAATTTACAAATCGTGATTACTCATGGGTTGTCAGGGGATGCCAGGTTGACCCGCACAGATTCACAGCGTGCCTTCATGGGCTATTTGTGGCAGACCTCCACCTTTTTTATGATGCGTAGGCTTGACATAGGACTGTTGCTCATTTGTGGCCTTCTCTAGACAGTTTTAGCGAGTTGTAGTCTTTAAAGTTGTAGCCACAAATCCATAGAACTACAGTGTAACTGGTGGCTATAGCAGGCCATGGTAAGCTATGGTGACACCTACAATGTACTTATAACATCTACAGCATTTTATAAAGGTGAAGTGACAGGATTGTGACAGTCATTCCATCTATTGTTGTAGACCCATAGGACACTCGGAGCGAATCTGAAAGCTACTCAAAGCTAAAGTTTTCCATGCTTCTATATAGTGCCACCATTTCATCATTTCATTTCTTCATTGCTATTAATAGGAATGTTAATGATTATTAGTATGTTAATTAATAAAGTAAATAAGAATCGAACTAATTTTAGCCAATACTGTTTGTCTTTCACAATATTTTTCTGATGTTAACTTGTACACCACAAGAGCAGTTAAGTAAATGCACTGTTTTGGACATTGTAGTTTTAGCAGCTTCAATGAGTATTTTCAAAAGCTCCTTTTATCCTGTTTGCTTAAACAATTTGGGCTTCATTAGTTTAGCATACGTACATAACTAATTTATTGGGATTGTGCTGCTAGAGCTATTTCAATACAAGTTTACTTGAGAAAAACAGTGCATCGTTTTATCATTAATTATGGGTAATCAATTTGTTGATTGTTAATGTGATTGTTAATTATTGGTTATGATTATGCAAAATTTTTAACCCTAGTAGCTATGCTGTAGATAATTTTAGAGAATGTTGGCATCAAGGCAAACCCCACTGAAACATGGGAATAGCAATGTATATGTTTAGCACCACTGCATGCCAGTTTAATGTAACCACAATATGTCACATGGTTTAGGGCTGTGAAAACTACAGAATGACTCTTAAAGCCAATATAAAATAAAGTTGATGCAAATGAAAGGTTTTTATCTGCACACAGAAAATTCAAGGATTCTCTAAACTATAATCTAAGAGATTAATTAAATTAAGCTGCAAGTGTAAGTGTTGTAGTACTTGAGATTCTTAGGACTTACAGCTACATGTCTGCAGTTTTTAAAAACGTCCTTCTGCATTTCACTATTACTAGAAGGCTAGAAAAAAAAGAATAAACAAGCACAATTTGGGTGTCTAACCTGGGGTTCTAACCTTCTAACCCTTTAATGCAGGTTGTTGTGGCAGGACACGGCTTATAGTAAATCGTTTGTTGCACTATAAAATAGCTTTCGCCCTACACAGTTCTATTGCACAATGATTTTTAGCCATCGAGTGCTCAGTCTATTCCAACCTCACTTACTGGATCACGATGGTCAGTCATCCAGATAGCACACCGGGCACCAAAGTTGTGCTCTCTCTTCACAGATAACTTTGTGAACAAGAGAGCTGTGTGAGTCCCTTAAGATTAATTTTCTCTCCATCTTATGGATTTTAAATTGAACCCATTCTAGGAACAAGATGACCTTTTCTGGATCCAGTTCGGCTCAACAGACTGCAGTGAATGGTTGTAAAGGGACTCTATTAGGATGACAATTCATGTTCTAGCTATGTAGGTTTCATATTCAGTATAAGAAATTTCTTTTCTTCCCAGGGGGTCTTACTAGGACAGATTAAACGAAAACGAAGCACAGGTTTCTAGACGTAAAACACATCAGAAGTGAAAAACAGTAATGAATGAGAGAATTAGTTTTTAGCTATTCTTGCCTCACTGTCTCAAGTTTGTGAATATGAATGCAAAGTGCAAGATATTTTTTTCCCTCAGTGTAAAATGTCCAGAAAATCAATACTTTTTTTAAATTAAATTATTCATTTTTATATTTTATCAATCTTTTGAGTGATTTCCAGAAATAAAAACATATTAAAGACATTGTAATATAAATATTTTGTAGTTCATTTGCTATCCTTGAACATGGTCACAAAACGCTTTCCACTTTCTTGTGGATTCTCAGGTCCTTGGCTGTCACAAGGTCAAAGGGAAGGGTTTTAATTGCTGTGGGCTGCTATGCGCTTTCATGAGCTCCACCATGATAAATTGCTCATTGGTTGAAAAGCTAGTCTATATAAACAAGCTTATCTCTTCTCCTCTGTAATGAAAAATGAGTTGTGAGTATCATTGTTAATCACAGTAATTGTTAATGTTAAGAGGGCTGGATTTCCAAGTCTCCTCATTATTGATTTAATTTTTTAATTTATTTTTTATTTTTTCACTTAACCACTCTGCTTCTATATCTTCTATATAATTTTCCTGATTAGTTATTTTTTGCTCTTTTTTCCTCCACACAATCTATCAGGGAAATATAAAGAATTACTTGCTAAGGATGCATGAAACATGAATTCACCACAGATATGGTATAAGCTTGCTTATTTCTCCTTCGCTGGCAGATTAGTGACCCCCACCACCGTTATCAGCAAATAGCCACAATAGAAAAGGCTAATTAACTATAAACCTCTAATATCTAAATATCAGGGTTTTTTTTTAAAGCAGTTGTATTGTATTGTTGCACAAATAAGGGTTGAAGAACCCTGACATACTGAAATTATATAAAACTGTGCTAAGGCTACAAGAGATGCAATTAATTGTATTTACACAAAAAATGTCATTAACACAATGGCAAAGTGCTCGTTTAATTATAGCTGTAGTAATACTAATAATATAATAAAAGCTATAGTACAACTAATACTAATAATAATAATAATTAGTTTTTTCTTTTCTTTTTTGTAATAAGCATTGTATACCTTTTTTTATTTTATTTTCATAACTATTGGGCTCTGTCTGCAATGGATTGGCACCCTGTCCAGAGTGTACTCCACCTTGTGTCCTAAATCTCCTGGGATAAGCTCCAGGCCCCCACGACCCTGTATACAGGATTAAGCGGTATAGACGATGAGTGAGTGAGAGTGAGTACTGAGCTCTAAAGCTTTTTTATCCTAAAGCTTTCCATGGTGAACTAACCTATATGACAAACCCACTGTGATGCTTTGTGCTATAATTAGGTTAAATGTGTTATAACACCCATTTGGATTGGTTTTCTATTTACATTCTGTACAGCAGACAGACATTATTAACAACTTTTGCAAACTGATTTGCAACCTTATCAAGTATGTGAGAATCTAATCAAATCTTTTAATGAGAAACCTACTGTAAGCCACCTATTTCTCTGTTGCCATTATATCGGGGTTAACACTTATCATTTTGAATTGCAAGTGTTGGGAAATTAATAGTAACATGAACTAACCAGTGTAAAATTATATGTATATGTTTTAAATGTTAAAATGGTCATTTGGCTTATAAATTCTGATAAAGTAAATGCAGTTGAAGTTGACCATATAGACAAAGAGGAAGAATATTATTTTAGCTTTTGTAATTAAAAGAAATAATGTTTTGGATTAAAACCCTAGTGCAAGGCTATTTCCTCCAAAATGTGCCAGAATATCTTATATATATATAAGTTTAGTCTTAAAAGTAAGACTAATGTTTCAATATTTCATGCCACAAGAAGCACAATTGCGTTGGTAATTAATTAGCTCACTAGCAGTTAAAACAAGCCTTGTGCTGTAACACAGCTGCTGCTCTGATGTTGCGCAATGGCAAGTAATTAACCTTTCTTCGGCAATGGGATTCGCTACAAGATCATCACCATGTTGATGAAATAATTATTATAAATTCCATCTCTCCGTTCTGTTGACATTGTTAATTACTTGTCAGTAATCAGCCACTCCTGACTGCACTTCCGTGAACTGCCCTGGCGCAGATGAGAAGAAACGTTCGCACCAGGCTCTACTGACTCTGACTTGGGTGCATTCCTTGTGACAGTGGCACCAGCACTCATAATTAATTATCTTCTCATGCAAGATTTGCTCCAGATCACAGACTCTCCCCCATCTAATGAGATGGCTTCTCCAATTATCTCGAGCAGGGAGGCAATGCTCGCTTGTCAATAAATCAGGGAAAGCGATGGCGGCTCATTGAGACTAAATTTCTGAAATTATCCTATTTACAGACATGCCAATAAAGCATAATACTGTGCTGAATGCTCTTAAACATGTTCAGTCATGTTTCTATGCCAGTGGAAAATGGTTTAAAAGGTTTAAGAGCTGGTTTTGTTTTGTAGGGAGCAAAATGAGGACAGTATAGGGGGCATTTAGCTGATTAATTTGCTGAACCTTTAGTTAAGGGCTTACAAGAAACAAGATTCATTTATAGCTCTAAAATATGGTGGATAAAGATGTTATCAGGGATGCCTAGGTATAAATAAAGAAGTGGGAAATTTTAATAAATAAATAGTTACAGTTAGCATAATCACTGAGGAAGGGGGGGGTACGTGATGAAAAATCTGTATTATTATGAAAAATATCGCCAACTTTCATGTTTCTCCAGTAAGGCTGGTAAATGATATGGCCTGAGACAGAGGAGTATACATCCAAGTGACAGAAAACGGTGTTTGTGAAATGTCCTGATCAGAGCTGTGTATGCTACATTTACTCTGCTCTGCTCTCATCATTTTCATCATGGGAGACATTTCTCAATTCAACCATTTCCGACTGCCTGAGACAGTATGTATCTTTACATATTTGTGGCTGTGCGTTCTCATTTATCCGCTTTTTTCCTCATTACCTCTCATTTCCCGTTCTTTGACTTTGATGTAGCCTTAGGAAGGTGTATATGGCAGGATTGAGGATGCAGAAAATCATTAAAATGGTCAAATTTAAAACAAACAGCAAATCTACATGTCCTGGGTAATGTAGAGAAATATTGTATTCATTTATTTCTCACTTCTTCACTATTGTGGTTTATAGCTGAGCTATACATTACTACACACATTACTCACATGCATGAGTACGGTATACTCCATAAGTAAAAGACATAATGCGAACACCCTTTAGCAATTCTAAATACAACACCCTTCCCAGAATAGGACTTAAGGTCTACCTGCATGATTTTAATTAAAGATAAGTTCCTCTTTGTCTAAGTCCATGCTTAGGTTACTAATCTGAATTCAATACATCCATATGTTGCACATAGAAGGCTAATGTGCGAACAGGGAAAATATTGAAACCCATTGCATTTAATTTGGCTCTGATCAATTCAGATTGACTGCACTTAACATGCAAATGCCTCACAGGTCAAATCTGCACTTTCTTCTGGTTTTGGCTTTAGTCATAATGAAAACCCTCTTTCAATATGAGCATGGTCTCTCTAAGCTTTTATACATTGAAGCATGATTTAAAGTGTTATATAATGCACTAGCGCTACTGCATGCTTGATTATAGATCAACACAATCATTTAAATAAAACCCTCCCTTACAGTTTAAAAAAAACACATAATCATCTGTTCAATGAGATGCTATGTTCAATTACGTACATACTATGAAATGTTAAGGCAGAAATACAGATTAACACAGGTTATCAACTAAATTACTCAGATAATGGAGTTTAAGCAATATAAGCTTACTACTGTAAGTGTATGATATTTAATTTGAATGCAGAAAACTGCTCTTTAATGCTATAAGGCGTAAAACACATCCACTGTATGTCTGAATAATAATTTCAAATGAAACATAAAAAACTTTATTTTTTCCTTGTTCTGTTTATTTTTTACTGCTGAATTTCAGAGTATGTTTTAAATGATGTCATATTCATAGAAAATCAGGACAATTAATGATACAAACTAAGAGTTTATGCTGGAAGGCTGAAAGAAAGCACCAGAATCAATAAAAAAGCCACAACCATGCTGTCTCTTTGATATTTTCCCAATTACACATTTCCACACTGCTGCTCTGTAAAAGCCTGTTTGTTAGGACTGTAATAGATGAACACTCAGCAGTGTTTGATCAGGAGTGACTGGAACAATCGCAGGGTTTACAAGGTAAGCATTCTCAAATTGATTTGTTAAACACCATTTTTAAAGACGTTTGGGTGCGCTGGCGGTGTAAAGGGCTGAGGCAGTGGTAATTACAGCCTGTATCTGTGAATAATTTCATAACACAGCAAGCTAGTTTGACAGTTTTCAGAGGCAACAGCACTTTGTGTTTCCCACTGAGACACATCAAGGAAGCTTCAGATCTTTAATTTGTAATCATCAGCACTCAGTCAGACATATTAGTGACTGGAAAAATGAAAAGTGTGGATAATACCATTAACAACAACAAAAAGCTTAAATATTCTTGCCAGCTTCAGAGCAAAAATGCGATCATCATGCTCCACAAAGACCTCCTGGGGAGAGCAAATAAGGTGGAATAAATGCAGAGACCCGAATCCTTTATTCCATTAGATAATAAAATCCAAGTGAGTGTCCAAACAATTTCCATGTTATTCAGGAGACTTGAATTTGAAATAATAACATGGTATATTAGCAAGTATAAGCATTTATAAATGTTACATTTTTGGATAAATTAACAAACTCCATCCATCCCTCCATCTAGGATCCTCAGTAGTCCATAAACCATTGTATTTATTTTCATTTGAACGACCATGTTAGGATCTCCAGTCAACATTCATCGAGCATTCACACACACTATGGGGAATTTGGAACACCAGTTAGTCTAATCTGCATGTCTTTGGACTGTGGGAGGAAACCGGAGTACCTGGAGGAAACGCAAAAAGCATGGGGAGAACATGCAAACTCCATGCATGCAGGCCTGTCGCAGGAATCAAACCCCGGACCTGAAGGTGCAAGGCGACAGTGCTAACCACTAAACCACCGTGCCGCCAAATTAACTAATTAGCTGGAATTTACTGCGTGCCCTGTGACTTGCACTGAGCACTGATGACAGAACCATTTACAGTACTAGAAATCAGAAAGCTAGATCTAGTGATATTTGTCACTTCTATTCATCCTACTTCAAAGATTTATACTCAGGAAACAGCATAACAGTATCAATTACCAAAGTATTTCAACAGTCACAGTGGTACTAATATATCTGAGCTACCAGGCTATTTAATACCACACAGCACAATGAATACCATGAACCCTCTACCCCTTTAAAGAAAAATAAATTCTCTAAAGTAAAGTGTAACGAAAATGATAAGATAGCATTACCCACTGAATCTAATCTTCTGTCCTTTCTTTAAAAAAAAAAAAAAAATGATAATAGAAAAAAAGACAAAACATATGAGGAGGAAATACACTGCCCTTAAAATGTGTCTGGAGCAAAGGAGCAAATAAAAGAAAGGAAAAAAAAGTCAGAGTAGTTGCAAGGTCGCCTCTGGTTGGCCACTGTGAGCCACGGTGCTGAGCTTTTTCCTGAGTGAAATGGTGTGTGTTTATGGGGGAAAAGACACCAGTCTAAAGGATGAAATTGAACAGATTAGCATGAGCCGCTCTGGTTTTGATTGCCTCTGACTGAAAATATTTGAAAGCCACCAGGGGCCCCTCAGATGTTATGATATGGTCAATTCAACTCCCAATGTGTTTTGCCACAGGCTCCTGTTATAGAAATCGAATTGATATTTTGTAAACTTCATTTGCGGATAATGTGATCTGACAGGGACAAATGCACAGGCGAATTGTTTTCAAACCGACTCCAAATGAAACTTATTACAGGGTAAATGTGGATTTCTTTGTCTTCTCTCCTCTCTCTCAGCATTGTTCGCGGCTCGCTCTTAGACCCTGAATATGTATCCATTTTCAGGGTAATTGAATTGGTACTGTCATGTGTGGGGGCCAACAGATTCGCACGGCGGGGCGGATGGCCCGAGTGATTGAATTGAAAAAAAAAGGGAGAAAAAATTTCCTTCGCCATGAGCCCACTAGGTCACAGTGTCATCATAAGATAGACACACCTCACTGTTTTCTGATTACACCGACGGCCCCAATTGTCTTTCCAATAATCTGCCCCTCTGATATAATGCAGACTTTTCCAATTCTGCCGCCTCTGGCCAGACCTCAGATGTGTTACATATTAATTTCCTTCCCCCGTAAAATTTGCTCAGCTTTAGTTCAAATTCAGTTAGCTGGATTGATGAAAGTGGCAAAAGGATACGACGTTTACTGATTCTCCCTTTTCACCTTTGATTAGCTCCACTTGTGAATTATTCCTTTGCTGTCAGTGTGCTATTAAGCGGCTGGGAAAGCCGAGCTTCAAGCTCCAGCCAGGAGACCGAAAATAAGGTGGCCCACAGTCTTAGCACTGCAATCCTGCCACCAGTACAGGCTCTGAGACAAGACACTCGACGGAAAAGACTAGATTTATACGCATTTGTAATTGTAGTTTAGTGATTACATTTAAAATGACTTTAAAACATTTTCCCAAAAGGTTTAATTCAAACACTTCTGTCTGTATCACTGTTTGGTGATCACCAATTTTTGAGCTCATACTATTATTCCCCTTTTTATATTATATGACAAATATAATAATTCATTTCTATGCTCTTAAATAAAAAACATTATACTCAGATGCACTAATCGTTAAAATTATACCACAACCCTTAGAACGTACAGTAGGAAAGCATATAGCCAAACCAATAAACGACATGCTTTCTTGATTTTACATTTGCCTCCTCATTTAGCCTCCTTTGTTAGTGAGTAAACAGCAGCTTAATTGCCTCTCATGTTAAATTATTTTTTATGGACATTTAGAGGGCATGTAATTGCCATGGCAATAAACATCGACCTCCGTCTCCCGGACCTGACTGGAATCGCACTATAAAAACCATCTCTGATGGCAACCTGCCAAACTCCCTTGATGTTAGCGAGCAGTTTGTCATAAAATGCTAATTGCTTATTGACTAAAACCCTATATGGAGATAAGAAGACTGGGTACACAGCAGGCATAAAGCTGCCGATATCACGGATCATTTGAACATGTGATGAACTGAAAGGACTTAGAGAAAGGATGAGGTTTGGCTTGTAGCTCATTTAAGCATGCAGGGAAGGAACTTAAAGATTCGAGAAGCTAGACAAACATACAGCCAAGAACATTTCCAAAATACAGCTATATTCTGGACATATTCTCTAATTAGCTAACACCTCTTTGACACATATTAAATATGGCAGCTTTAACAGGAATACTTGTATCCCAGTCCATTTGTGCAATTATCCAATCTGCCAATTACAGAAACATGCAGACATAAAGTCATCCCAGATCTGGGCTGATACTAGTGGAACCTGATGTGGTTTCCTGGTGCACCTCAAGATTTGGCATGTTGTGTATTCTGAGATGCTTTTCTACTTACCATGATTGTTTAAGAGTGATTATTTGAGTTATCATAGTATTCCTACTAGCTTGAACTAGTCTAGGTATCTTCTTACTTGTCTCATTCCACAGAACTTCTGACAACAAAAACAGTAAAAAATAAAAAATAAAAAATAAAAATCACTCAGATCACACATTTGTGCACTGCCTCCATAAGTTTGGGTGACTGGATGATTTCATAAATGACCAGGGCCCATATTCACAAAGCTTCTTAAGCCTAAAAGTTGCTCCTAGTGATGGAATTCTAAGAAAATTCTTAGAATTATGGCATTTTCTTAGAATTCCCCCTTAAATTAAGGACTAAATCTTAGTAAAGATAAAAATGATTCACAAAACATCTTAGCCCTAAAAACAGCTCCTAAGATAAAAATTGTTAAGAGTAGAGAGGAGGACTTTTAAGAGAGAATTGTTGGTTACATACCACCCAAAAGTGCAATTTAAACAGACTGTCATGCAACCATGTTAATTGGTAAAAGCTGTGCCATTTTGCTCCCATCAATGAAAAATAGATTTCAAGTTATAAAATCAGTATGGTAAATAAATGTAAGAACTCAAATATAGTAACTACTGTGTGGAAATCGTTTCAAAAGTAGACACATTTTCAATATTTGTCTGTTTAATTAACTTTACAGTAAGTTATTTAGCCTATAACAGAAATTTTGCAGCCTGTAGTCATGATTGTACAATTTCTTTATACAATATACAAAGAATAGAAACATTATGATTTCACTGTTTGTTCTTTTATCATGTATTCTATTTTTTACAAAGAGCACATTTCAAGACCTTTGTAGAGGTCAGAGGTTATTTTTTATCAACCAGTCACAGTCCAGTCAACCAGTGCATCATCCCTAGCAACGGGGTCAACCACACCTCCTCACCAAGATAAAGGTTTATGTACTTTCCTTAGAGAGAGTTGCTCTGAGAAGATTCCTAAATTTCACTTTTAGTCTAGGACTCCAAACTAGGACTTTTTAAGCTAAAATAGGAGCTCTCTGAGAAAATTTTGTAAATACGGGCTGATGTAAAGTGGCCAGTAAAATTTACATAACTTTTTTATGTCTAACTAATTTCTAACAAAATACCATGATTTTTACAATATGACTTGAATAATGTACATTAACAGATCACCTTAAAATAATCCTCATGCACAAGCAATAATCGGGGCATTGCATTAAACCAATACACAAAAGTCTAGTAATACCTTCCACCACTCATGAGCAGTCACAAAACACTGTCTTTACTATCCATGATCATATGAGTCTTTAAGAGAAATTCATATTTAATGGAATCCTAAAGAGCTTTTAATGATAATGTACCCTAAAATTCAAATGGTGTATTAACTGAAAATATTGAAGTGTTAAGCTAAGTGAACTGTTAATGGCTTTATCAGCTATGGATTTCTAATGTTTGCAGAAAAACTTTTGAAGTCTAACATTTGAACCAAGTAAGAAAGCTTTGATAAGCAATGAACTCAATAAATGTACTTATAAAGATCCTAAGCACTTGTTGGGTTTGTTTTGGTTCACTCTAAAATGATAAATGGTGGCATATTATAATACCTAAAGGAAAAATAGTACATGCTCTACAAATATTATAAACCAGGAGCTAAGGAGTAAACTGAGCTTAGTAGAACATATGCAGTTGCGCTGCTCATGAGGTAAAGGTCCAATATTTTTCTATTTCTTTAATTCTTAATTGGGCAAAGAATCACATTTGGTAACTATATATACTGTATACTATAAGAGAGGAATACACCCAGGATGGGATGCATTGCAGGGCAACTCACACATTTATACACTCACTCACACTAAGGTGCAGTTTCATATAACTAGTTTCCTTTTTGGAAGATGGAAGGAAACCAGAGAACCTGGTGGAAACCTATAAAACAAGAAAACATGTGAAACTCCAGACAGACTGTAACTTGCGCTCAAGATCAACTCAGGCACCCTGGAGCTGTGAGGCAGCAACAGAACCCGCTGTGTGCCCCTGTATCATGCGGTAATCTGAGCAAAGAATCAATTTTTATGAAATCACTAAACTTACTGCCTCCAGTTATGGCTTGGGAATAGTGTCCTCTGGCAAAATCTATACTTGTTTAATGTTATGTGAATATGCTGCAGCAAGGGACTTACATTTGTTACAACCATTAAAAAAAAAAGTGGACTGACTAAATGCTTGGGCATCATCAGACTTTTATATGCTTGTAATACCTGCAATTTTCACATACATAGTGAAAAAAAAATACAGTACAGAAAACTCATATCTGCTTATTTTACTCATAACTACTTCTTTCTTTTAATGTAGCACATGTAATGTATAACATATGGTAGAGTCTGGACATATGCTAGAGTCTCTGCAGCAGAGATTGTGATAAAGCCCCCAAATGTTATCTACCATCTACTATCTAAACCATCTAACCACTATGTAGTGAATTCTACTGTAAGTAAATAATATGATACACATATATCTCCTATGATCATCAACTGGTGACTAAAAAGGAAGACCTCCATGTTTCCACCCTGACACAAATCAAAGTGATGCATCTTCCAAAAGTGGGTGCATGCAAACAGTGCCTTGGGCAGACTTAGATTAATGGCAAACTTTCTCCTGTTATACTAGAGATCAGCATGCACAGAGCGCTTACTAGATAGAGATAAAGTTAAAACCACACAGATATATAGACCCTCACAAGCCATGGGGGGCTATTATTTCTGCTTCATAACTATTGAATAATTTTCCTCAAAGTGACCAGTCTTTTACAGATAATTAAAAAAAACAAAAAAGAGTGCAGATCCAATTTAAGATTGTTCACCATAAGGAATGGCTTTGTCCACATGTGTGTAAACGACATCATCATTAATATTTCCATTACCTTTACATAGAAATGGTTCTGTATTTTATATGCTAAATTTGTGCATAAGCTATCAATGCTGGACAAACTACAAACTAGGAAATACAATGCAAGTATAAACTAGAAAGCATTGTTTTCAGGTAAAGATGGTTAAGATGGCTTCTCTTGTCATCTTTTGTGTCTGTCATGGTATGGGACCAGATGACTGGCACTGAAAAGACAGTGAGTGATACACTCTTGTAGCCTGGCACAGTGCCACCCGCTCACTTTCTCTTGGCATCGTTTCCATCACAAATGGAAAAAAAAAAAAGCAGGCCAAAAACCAAGCGAGAGAAATGAGATTCCTATTTTTCCATTTATACAATGGTGATAGCACGTTAAAAGACAAAACATTCTCTGAAGATAGAAGATACAAGCTGGGGCCGATAAGGGAGTGTCGGGCCAAGTCACTGTGGTGCTGTGACTATTTCATCTTCCATGGTAACTTAAACAGCAGACAAAAGCCTTCACACTTCAGAGCTCACTGCCAGCATGCCAAGATTGACTGGGATTGTAATAATTCATAGACTTTCAGCCTCTTTTCTCTGAAGGTGAGCGAACGTATTAGACACTGATGAGGTAACCACTGGGCTTCCACTGATGGCCAGGCCTCTCCAGACTGCTGCATGTGGTCAGTTCAGATAGTCACTCACCTGGGGAAGAATAACAGAGCTGGCCAATGATGTGGATATCACTTAAGTTTGCACCAGGGGAGCATGCCATGCTGGTGGCAATAATGTCTTGGCGTGCAGCTTGTTTTTGTCAGTTCATTCATAGAGAGCATGTTAGGGCACCATGATATTGGAGAGATTTGAAAGGTGCACATGCTGAGCATGCCTTTGACCTGGGCTTATTAATCACGTGCTTAATAAAATCTCTTTCGTTACTAATGTATAACAGAATATATAAGAATGTATTTTTATATATAAATCTCATATCCAGTTCTGAACCACCATACTTATTCAGGTGTTGAAGACTAAAAATATTTTTTTAATGGAAGCCTAAATGCTTTATAGATCCTATTATTATTATTATTATTATTATTATCATCAGTAAAAAGTACCGCCAGCATGAGAAACTGAGAATAAAATAATAATAATGAGAAACAAAATAACTTGCCCATTGTGCCATGTACTGTAATGATGCATTTCTAGACATTGTGCATATTTAAGAAGTTTCTATTTTTGACTCTTGATCATTTATTTAGGGGCGACACAGTGATGTAGTGGTTAGCACTTCAGCCTCGCACCTTCAAGGCAGAGGGTTCAATTCCCATCTTTGGGTCTGTTTGTGAGTTTTCATGCTCTATCTGTGCTTGGTGAGTTTCCTACAGGTGCTAAGGCTGTGCGTGTGTGTGTGTGTGTGTGTGTGTGTGTGTGTGTGTGTGTGCCCTGCAATGGATTGACATCCTATCCAGCGTGTACGCAGCCTTGTGTCGCATGTCCCGTGGGCTAGGTTCCATGCCTCCTGCGACACTGTATAGGATAAGCGGTATAGAGAATGAGTGTGTGTGTGGGGAAAGAGAGAGAACAATGATTTATATACACTCCTACACTTTTCCTTTAAATATGTTTACATTTACCTCCCCCCCCCCCACACACTGTAACTTTTAAAGAGACTTCTTTTTGTCCTTGTTGCATACACTTATCATTCATTTTGTTGAACAACTCTACACCTGCCCAGTCATACAGTTACCCAATTAGCCCATTATTTGGCCAAAGCCCAAAGATACAGGTAAAACATGTTAGTTAATGTTCAAATCAAATAGCCAGATCGGGAAAATATGAAAAATGGTTGCTGTTACCAGATGGACTGGTGATCTTCTGGAATCTATTCACACAGTAGTCTTTAGACTTAAAACATAAACCACCCTGTATGCAAGAGTCTGCTTGCTGAAACCCCATCAGAGGGAAATTACCAGACTGGTCTGAGTTGACAGAAAATCCATAGTAAATCAAATAATCACTCCTTACAAATGTGTTGAGAAGAAAAGCATCTCATCTGTGGCTGCCATGGGCACAAACTCATCTAAACTGTAAAGTTGGAGACCAAGTGATTTTTTTTGTCCAGTTTGAGTGATCCTGTGCCTATGACAGCTTCAGGTTCTTGTTCTTGGATGACATGAGTAGAACTCAGTGTGGTCTTCTGCTCCATCTACTTTAAGGTTTGATGACTGTAGAGAGTGATTAAGAGAGTTAATATAGACTTCCTGTCACCTCAAACCAATCTGGCCAAATTCCCCTGACTTTCCATGTCAACAAGGTATTTCCATCCTTAGAGCTGTCAGCTCATTGAGTATAAGTCTGTCCTCCTCCCCCCACCCACTTTTGCAACCAAAACATTAATGACCTATGTGTTCTGACTCTTTTCTATCAGCATTACCCTTTTGATTAATTTGAGCCAAATTATCTCTTCTATTCGATCAGAATACACAAGCAAGCCTTCCTCATGTGCATCAGTGATCCTTTGACGCCCATGATCCTGCCACCAGTTTACTGCTTTACCTTCTTTGGACCAATTTCAGACCTCCTGACCACTGCAGACCGGGAACATTCTCCAAAAGCTGGGGTTCTCAGTTGCAGTGACCCAGTTGTCTAGCCATACTGTAACAATCTGGCTCTTGTCCCAGTAGCTAAGGCATACGCATACACAGGAGAGATGCTTTGACCTTCTGGGCCATCATAAATATCTTGTTACAATGGCACTTGGTAGTGAGTGGGATATATTAGGTAGCAATCGAACCTTTTTCCCTGAAGTCAATGTGTTGGAAGCAGAAAAAATGGGCAAGCATAAGGATTTGGGTGACTTTGACAAAGGCCAATTTGTGATGTCTAGACACCTGGGTCAGAGCAACTCTAAAACTGCTTGTGGGATGTTTCCAGTCTGCATTGGTCAGGACATACCAAAAGTGCTCTAAGGAAGGAAAACCAGACAACCAGCAACAGGGTAATGTGCAGCCAAAGCTCATATACAGTACAATAGAAGAGCTACAGTAGGTAAATATCCAAAGGTTTAATGTGGGTTCTATTAGATTGGTGTCAGAACACACTCTGTTTTGAAGATGATGTATATAAAACTAGTCTTTTATTACTAATAACATCCATGGCACAATCAATGTCAAAGGGATCACACTTTTCACTCTAATGTTTGACGTGAATCTTAACAGAAGCTTTGGACCAGTATCTACAGTACATGATTTTTTAAATTGTGTCTCTGCTTCATAATTGGCTGATTAGACTGTTCATGAATATCCAGGTGTACACATGGATGGTATGTGTATGGTACTATTATCACTATTGTTAACAATTAATATGCATCTCAGGCTTGCTTCAGTTGTGAGACTGCATCATTCACAGTTTGACTGTTTTTTTTTTTTTTTTAATTTTATGACATACAGAATGTTTCTTTACTGGGGAAAGTTAACCTTGTGGCATTTGTATCTCTGTCTGCTCTTCTAAAAGTTCATCTTAGGCCAAGATGGAAGAAAAGCAGTGGTGGGGGCTGGGCTGCTTATTTATTTATTTTTCCTATCCCTGGGGAGGAGGGGCTGCTTGGCTTTATACTCGAAATCAGGGGTCATCAACTGTTGGACCCCCGTTTGGTGGCAAACCCAGAAAGGAAATTCAGGACTGAACACATAGCCCCGAAAACATACTGTAAAACAAACTGGCTGTAGAATAAACATACATTGATCTGTCCATTCATCATGGAAGATACAGTTTTCATAGTGTTTCATTATTATAGTATTTTTAAGTAAGTAATGCTGTGCTGCACTTTTGTTTCTTTTTCTTGAGGATTTTTGCGGCTTGTAGGTGCATTACAGTACCTTCGTTCTGTGTCTTCCGCATACTCTGTCTATAAACTGTAAACTATTGCGTTGATTGGTTCTGTTGAGTTTCATGTGTAGCCACGCCCACCTCAAGGGGAAAAGCCCTAAAAAAAGACATAATCTGGCACATAAATGCTTCTATTCATTTTAATTTAATGTATGACTTAAATTAAACTTCAGGCAAATACCGACTGTAAGTACTGCCAAAGTTTCAACAAATTCTGTCCAGATTTGCGTGATGCTGTGATAAAATCTGTCTGGACAGACATACAGACAGACAGACAGATTTTTTTCTGGGATAGGTTTTGGGTTCTCCAGTGTATGAAACGTAAAGATCTCATTGGAAGACCGAGTTCTGATCAATGCTCAGACAAAACATTTCTTTTACTGTATTTGTATAAATTTAGCTAAA
Organism: Clarias platycephalus; assembly: GCA_030068275.1. Taxonomy (NCBI): domain Eukaryota; kingdom Metazoa; phylum Chordata; class Actinopteri; order Siluriformes; family Clariidae; genus Clarias; species Clarias platycephalus. The sequence continues at coordinate 10,003,102 of JAQQZT010000002.1, forward strand.
GGGATCTCATTGACAAAAGAAAGATTTTTCACAGATTTTCCTACTTTTATATTTTAATGCTCTTTGGTCTGATTACTGGAGTAGCAACGATTTCATCTACTAACTACATATTTTAGATTTTATTCTTATTTTGAGTTTGAATAATATACTAATAAAATTTTCGTTGAATGCTTCAAAGACATACATTTAAATCCTCATATATACATATATTTGTATAAGTAATAAAAATAAATAAGCAGTGAAAATGAGTCTCAGCTATAGTGTGCATATCTGTTCACAAATTCAGTGCAAAAAATAAACACGTAATATAGAATAAACAATTTTAAATAGTAAACTGGTGTCATTTAGAACACAGCATCTGTCTACTCAATACTTTTTTCTCATCCCCCCACCTTATCATCATTAGCTGTTGGATACAGGTATCAAATAAGTAGCCTTTACAGTGGGCCATTAAAGTGTCATTTGGCCAACTGTGCATGAAGAGCTTTCAGATAAGGTGCAGTGCTAAGCCAGAACCAAGTTTTTGAATCATAGCCATCCGCAATGTGCTTAAATCACACTCCACACTAAAGCAGTCAAGGATTTCATTAAAGAGGAAGTCATTCAGCAAGACAAATACTTTCAAAATGGAGGGAGGGTAAACATCAACAGAATGAACCAAAGCGTTGAGATGTAAATGTACATTAAAGGATTTGTAATTACGGAATTTTGTAGCTCATTTATTTATTTATTTTTCAAAAAGAAATTCCAGTAGGCTTTGAGATTATAATAAATAAGCATTTGCTGCCATATAAAAAGGACTGGCTTATATGAAATAAATGAATTCTTAAGTAAATGACTACAAGTTTGATCTATTAATAGGTAATTAAAATGCTGTTTGAGAATGGAAGTGTACTCTATTTGGATAGAACTAAGAATATGTCCTGGATAAAAAACATAAACCATTTAAGACAGAAAAATACATTTCATGACAGAAAGTGAATGCTCGAATATTTTTATATTTTACATCCAACAGTCAAAGTTCAACTTCCTTTTTCATCTATAAAACATGACAAATTATATTTGAAGGGCGATACATCTGGTTCTATAAGTGATCTCACAGCTTTCTGATTCCAGACTAATTCAAATGTATTCCAGCAGCTGGCCCTCACCACTTTTGCGTGTTCTTTATCATTTTTGGAAGTGAAAAAAATGATATTCCCTCCAGGCATGTGAGTGTGAGATACAGGTTATGAATAGCGCTGCCTTGCTGAATAAACTGCCTCGGCTGACACAATCTGCACCGTGTTGTGACCTGCTTCACATTTGTTAAGAGCCACACACTGAGCAGAAGCTCAACACACTCCAAAAGCTCTCAATGCCACTACATTACATACATCAGAGCAGGGAGATAGCATCAGCTATACTACTCGTTCATGATGCGCTGCTTGTCAGGAAAGTAGCGCAGCTCTGAATAGCCTCCCAGCAAGTTTTTTAAACACACTAAATCAGTCCTTGAAAGAAATTTATATTTTTTCCACTGATAACCCCATTTCCAGCAAGTATTCATTGAAATGATATAATAACTGACATGGAAGGAAGTGCAAAAAAGCTATTTGATAAATAAGGTATTTGCAAGTTCCTTTGTGGCCTGCCCTTTTATGATGGGAGGAATTTAAGCGCAGCGAAAGGCCGAGTTAAATTGAATGCCAAAAAACTCCAAGCTTGTATGTCTAAAAAGAAATTCAATTAAATGGGATTTTAGTGTTCTGAATTCATGGGAGTCTTTGCTCAGCTGATAAGGGCTCCGCCAAGCCGAGACCACCTTTATGCCGGCGAACGATCTGTTCCCTCTAAACGTGTAATCCTTACTCAGAGCACAATATGGATAGCTGAAATATCAATGCACCCAGGATCCAATTTAAACACATCGAATCAACTGAAGGGGGACAGTTGGAGATGGACTTCCTGTGGCTTAGAGAAGACCACACAAGATTTAGTGGTGCTCCTGAAAAGGAGTAAAGCTTTAATAATGGTTGGTGTCCCACTAGTGGCAAACAATCTTTATTATACGTCTAAAGAGAGGATTTTTCCCCCCTATCTTCCTTCTGAATGCTTGAACAAGTAAAACAAAATGAAGAAAGTTACAAGGTAAAGTATGCATCACAGATTGCAGAAGCTAATCTACTGCTTATAGCTTCAAAGAGTAAACAGAAGGACCGATTTTTTTTACATTTTTAAAAACCTGAATGTAATTTTTAAGACTGTCTGGTGGAATAGATATTGTTACGTTTGCTGATTATCCATAAGGAGATGATAGATTTAGGCCACGATCACAGAAAAACACAGCAAAACCTACAATCAGCTGCACATAAATAGAAGTACTACTCAAATGGCATTACAGGACATTACTTAGACACTTTAACAGTTTGCAAACAAAGGTAAGAACATTAAACAATTTTATATAAAGAGCATGCCAGACAAACTTTTCACCATTTTGGTGTTCAGCTTTTCATTGATCGTTTAATTGGATAATATGAGTTTATTTATTTGCTAAAGATAGGAACTTTATATATATAGTTGATCTTCAAACCTCAAAATATATTGATATTTTCAAACCTCTCTTAAATAAAACCCAGTTCTTAAAAAGTATTTTTTTTAAAGTGCACTGTCTAGCATAATTCACTATTTGAATTTAAATAAGCAATGGAAAAATGTTCCTCTGTTTCAGAAGGGTCAAATTATTGCCCTGAATCAAGCAAAGAAAACAAGTAATGAGATGCTGAAATGACTGGAATTGGGTTAAAAACTGTCCCACACATTATTTAAAAAATGTGGTCAGGACAACAATCAGACATCACATAAACCATAGGTGAAGTTGCATTGTAAAAGAATCGACAGTAGAAATCACATCTATTTATAATATTGAAAGTAAGAGCATTTCTACATGTACAATGTGATGAGAAATCACAGGGGATTAAACAGCTGTGTGGCCATAAGAAAGAGTGATGGTTCAGGGTAAGGTGATGCACCCATCATATGTACATAGTGCCCACTGTACAAGCCTCAGGGTGCAGTGTTATGATCTGGGGTTGCTTCTCTTGCTCAGGTCTAGGCTCAGCAAAATTATGAGGCAATAAATTGAAGTCAGTTGATGACCTGCATGTACTGAATGACCAAATTATCCCATCTATGGATTTTTTTTCTTTCCTGATGACTTTTTGTTTTGGGAGCACAAGGAACGATTTTCCCACATGAACTGGCCACCATTGAAAGTCTTTGGGCTGTGCTAGAGAAGACTTTATAGATTCATGACTCTCTTGTCATCAATACAGGATCTCTATCCATCTAGGAACTTCTGTAGTCCAACTAGGGACCGTGGAGGCCATTGGTGACCATTGTATTTATTTCCATCTTGTACGACTGTGGTAGGACCTCTGGTCAACATTCACACACACATTCACACATTTCAGGCAATTTGGCAATGCCAATTGGCCTAATCTTCATGTCTTTGAACTGTTTTGAACCCAGAGAAAACCCACCAAGCACGGGGTGAACATGCAAACTCCGAACATGCAAACAGACCTAATGTGGGAATCGAACCCAGGACCTGGAGATGCAAGGCAACAGTGCTAACCACTAAGTCACTGTGCTGCCTAATACAGGATCTCAACCAACATTTTTTGGTAAATCTGGATGAAAACAAATCTTGTAAAATTTCATAAGATTGCTGAAACTATGCCATGGCGAATGCACACCATAATCAAAACTAAAATAGATCCAGAGTATGCCTTGTAATCTTTCTTTAACAGTATTGTGAACCAAATTAATCGGAGACAATATATGATGTTTTTATTCTAAATTTGATCTTCAGTGTATGAATGACATCATCATAAACCTGAGGAAGAAACAAATTCAGGACACAAAGATAATAAAGGAGGCCACTATAATTGCTTCAATAACAGAGTTTATGGAGAGCGTCCACCCCTTAACTGAGTAATAAAACTAAAGGGCTATTGTAAAATTGAGTCTGTATGGAATCAGGAATCAAAGACACAGGAAATTACACAATAAGAAGTTAGGGAAGAAGGTAAGGCATAGAAATAATAAAGATGGTTGTAAAACATAACAATAGAACAATGCTATTGCATCTTTTGTTCATATAAAAATGGAAAATGAAGTCAAAATGCTAAAGCAATGCAATTTTTTACTGCAGTGATCAAGAATTACATTATAGAAGTTTAAATGTACAATTTCACATGAGTAATTAAATGTCTAAGATTAGTGTTAATTAATAAATTGTACCAGATGCACACAATGAGCAGTCATTAATGTTGCTAAGCTGTTGGAGGGCTGATTCGGTGCAAATGTTTTCACTGCGCATATAGCAAGTTACTAAATGACCGCATTCTGTTCTATTTGAAGATTTAATTAAACAAAGCCTATTAAATTACTTGCTCCATTATGTATTTTAGCTACTTTAGTGTGCACTGTGAACGGCTTACCCTCCACCTTTTTAGCAGGCTGGATTTAAGTGCCTATTTGAAATCAATTTCTCTAATAATGACCCTAATGAGCTCATCAATTAAGCTTGCCATAATGGGATGTTAGTGTGTGGTTGAAGTTATCACTTTAACTCCGACGCTAATTTCCATGCTTCATCTATCAAATGTGATCGGCTAATATTGTGTTGCTTCTGTCGGGGTTGATATTCAGATCACGGGGACGAAGAAGAAGAAGAGAATCAAACCCGTATAGAATAGAGTAGCCTATACAGTAGCAGAGGTTGGAAAACATTTTGCAGCTGGGAAATAACAAAATTAAAAAAACAAGGACAGCATCAAAACATATTTATTTCATTAACACAGTCCCATGATTCAGAGATATCAGACAAACTATTCAAATTTTACAGGTAAAGAACAAAAAGTAAAAAAAAAAAAAATAGCTGGATCTGGATGGGCATAGAGTCAAAAGGGCGTCTCCAGTACTTTGGTTGCGTTTACTCAAGCCACGCCTGTTTGATTGCTTCCTGACCTTCATGTATATACAGTAAGACATTTTCTTGACTGCAACTGCCTTCTTTACTATGGTCCAACAGTTTTCTATTGGATTTAGGTATGGAGATGACCCAGGCATTGGCTCCAGAAGCTGAATAACCATTGTGACTGATTGTGGTTTTTACAATTATTTTTTCAGTTAATTAGAACAACGCTTTCTAACTAATTAGTGAAATCACCTATTTTATGCAAAGGGGATACTATAATACATGGCAATATATATA
>JAQQZT010000002.1:10008461-10028287 GCA_030068275.1 Clarias platycephalus
ATTATATTTTTTGGTTTATCATTTCAACTATGGAAAAAAATAATTAAATAAACAAATGTAAAAAATTTATATAAATCACAGAGCAGTGGATATTCTTATAACTCCCCTGGGCGTCTTAAGATCATACTTTGGGGACCATTAGCCAAGAGGGCTAAATGTGACCCAGCCTGTAAAACTCCATCTAAAATCTTTTTTTGTGATTCATTCTTTTCTACATAAAATTATATGTAATTGATTTGATATATTTTTTTAAAATCATTAATAAAATAAAAAAATGAATCACGAATAATGACTTTGGCTGTGTTTTTACAGACTTGGTCACAAATATCAATGACACTGGATATTGACTGTCCATGCATGTTCAAGCATGTATATGTAAAATTCGACTTTACCAAATGTTGAATCTGTACATAAGTTTTATGTTTTTATTACTACTTTTATCTAGTGTACTGTAAGTGAATGGAGCATATCGGCGCAGTATTCAACCCAACTTATGCAAATCAACCTTGCCTCATTTACATAAGTAAGCTTTTCAACGGCCGTTCCACATCAGGGATTTCATTATTTGCCTTCTTTCAGAGACGTTTATGAGCTCTGCCCTCTTCCATGACCCTCACTGCACACATGCTCCCCAAAGTGCACCCCTGTAATGGCAACGACAGGCATATACCCCTAATGCAGATGTAATGTATGCTTTGGTTACCCGCCAAAAGTGATCTCTCAAACAGTGGCCCGCTGAGTATTTGTTTAACCCTGGAATTTGAAGGTCTACAAAAGGGCTGTTCAAATACACCTCTAGGTCAAAAAATATATAAAAAATCACAAAGCATGCCACAACACTTGCATACACTTACACAGAGAGACCTATCTCCACAAGGCGGTTATTATATTTAGGATAAAATATTTCAGCCTTGTGTGGTGTACAAACACACCATTAAGCTACATTTACTGTATTACTTATGATGCAAAGATTATTAATAAGATCTGCAAGAAAAGAAATAACCCATAACCCATAACCCATGATAAACAGTTGTAAAAAAGTGTAGTAAAAATGGGCATATTAGTGGAAAGGAAGGTAAGATTTCTGTATAATCAAACTGCAAATAGAGAAGCATGGTACAACGTATAACCAAACATTAGCCATGAAACTGACTTTCTTTTAATAGTACTTTGTACCAAAATAGTATATTATAAAAACTCTTTATTCATATACTGTATGTAAGTAAAAGAAACTCTTAAAAGTCTAGTCATCCACTATGATATACATATATATATATATATATGATTTATACAGCCAAAATTATCCATGACACTGTGATTAATTGATACTTGCCTGTGTGTGATGAATTGATTTATTACATATTTCCACAGACCCATTTATTATTTCATGGTAAACATGCTAAAAGGAAGTAAAAAAAAAAAAAGGCTAAATGAGCGCAATAAACAAAACTACTGTTCTGTTTGCTTAAGTGTATCAAGCATTTAAGTGGCTTTTCAGAATCCTAGCTATAATTCGATTCAAATACAGGAAACCGACTAACCATATTTGCTCTTTAAATTTGAAAGAACATTTATAGTTTGTACACATATGTGATGATACAATAATGTGTTTTCCCATTACTATGACATTTCCCAGTACTGACATTCTGAACTAATTTAAAGGATTCAACAAATGATTACAATCATTATTAGAACATCTCTACATTTTAATATAAGTATATAACCTTTGCTTTTCTAGGCATGTAGTACTGCATAAGTCAACTAACCATACCAATACTAGATATGCAAAATGCTTAAAAAATTATATTTAAGTGAAACACTGCTATAGAAAATGATGAGATTGCATAAAATCAAGCAGTTTGCAAGCTGTTAGTAAACATAACACAGTGAAGGCAGTGGCTGTACATCAGTGAAGCCGTAATGAAATGCAAAACCCCGCCTCGCTAACAATTGGAGGCCTGTGTAGCAGCTTAGCCTGTTGGTCCAAGGCTATTCGTCATAATCAGCGACACTTTTCTCATTAGTAAAAAGCCATTACTGCTCGACTTTATCAGTCACCGAGCGTTATCGCTGCAGCGGCAGCAATCCTTGCATGCAGTACCAGGGATGGAAGGTCTCACTGTGCTTTAATAAGGCTCCCATTTCAGACGTCTGCAGTCAGGTGTCAATTAGCACTCAGAGTTAGCAGAATTAAGCTGCGGGAGAACATCCGTAATGGCCGCTATCACACACAAAGCTGCGCTCAATTCCTCACGATCTTTCTTCCGCACTTCTTTTCCATGTGTTTAGTATGTAGCGGGCCAACCATGGGAGTTCTGAATAAGGCCATTGTTAGGCTGTCAGGAAGACAAGTGAGGTCCCAGTACGGCACTTTTGGGACGACGCCTCATAAGTACCTCAGAGGTTCACACCATGATTAGATCTGACAGCATAATTTCTCCAAGTTCTGAATGAAAGAGAGAGAGATGAGGATAAAGGCTGATTTTTATACACGGCTGAAAGATAATCCAAAAAACCCAGTAAAAAAAAATCTGACTGTTCCTCTCCTGATTGAAGTTATTGATTTCTAGTTACATCAAAATAACACAATTTATTAATATAACCAACCACACCCCCACACACAAACACACACATATCACACCATTATATCTTTAATTTTTTTAATTACTATCAAAGAGAATTTTGCACGTTAATGCACATCCTGACAATGAAGGATATGCATTCGAGCTCCAACATTGAATAATGAAGAAAGGGAATGTAATCTTTGAGATGATAATACTCAACATCCAAATAAAGGACCAAAGATCCTCCTTTACATATGTCAAGGAACAGATATCACATTTTGTGCAACGACACAACAACAACAACAATGACAACAACACAACAAAAAAAAACCTCAAAGCAGAAATTCAGATCTCACCACAGACTCTCCCAGAAACCGTTCCTGAGACCACAGTACCATTCAGAGCAGGTAGTACTCATGTGCTGTGCTATTTCGCACTGTGATTATGACACATGCACTCATGCACTTCGGCAAGCAGAGGTCATTATGGCACGGCCGACTGGTTTGTAGGCATGTAATTAATACTTTAACGTTAACATTTCGGCGGCCATGGTGGTGAGTGAGTTAATCACTAGGGGCTAGGGCTCTGAAATGACTCTGCTTTACGAATGGCTCCCCATCTCCCCTCTTAATCTGTATTTTACGAGTGAGAAACTTTGCATTATGCAAATCGCTGAATGGGAACAGGTGACATTTCGACGGCCAACAAGAGCAACGGCCCAGTTTGGTTTGGGACGCTGATTCAGACATTAGTATCTGTCAGTGCTGAGTGCCCAAGCTTTGATATGCATAGCAGGAAAAAATCTCATTTATCCAGCCTATTTTAAGGTGGAATTTCCGAGGGAATGCGTGTATGTTGTGGATAGGAGATAGGGTTTGTGTGTTTGTGTGACTGTGTGGACCATAAGCCACATAGCCAGCTCATAGACAGAGGGGGTTTTTTTGGAAATAGAAAATGATGATTGCTATTATGAGTGCTTATATATTTATATATCTTATATAAGCTTATAATCAACTATTTGTAATTGCAAACTGGGAGTCAAATGTACAGAGTGACATAAAACATAAATACAATGAATTGTATATTCATTTTATCCACAATGCAATATATTTCTTGTGTGATTATATTATTCTATAGTGATAAAGCATACTATATAACATTTCACTACAGTCTGCAATATGGATTTTTCTGATCATCACACAATCAAAAAAAACGGGTGGTTGAGTGATTGCTAAAGTGCGTGTGCTTATTTTCCATTCCATAAATAAGACGAGAGGAACTGTCAGGTTCCACCTTAAATGAGGAGCATCAGCCCAAGCTTGGTTGCCTCTGGCTAATGTTTGCGTCTAATAAAGAACAAATCAGCACCCAACTTGGCTCATCTGATCATGTAGTCAAAACTGATGATCAAAGAAGTCATAAAGATCCCATTTAATCTTTTGCCTATCTATCACACTGATGTCTTCATCCTCTTTGTGCAGCTGTAATATCAGCCCATTATGAAAGCAAAATAGATCTGGCGTGCATACAAGGCGAATGAAGTGCTCACTTTGATGTGACAGCAGGATCAGTGAGAGCAGTAATCTGTGAGAATAAAAAAAAAAAGATCTCAATTATTCGGCGAGTGTAATGTGGGAGAGCAGCTCCAAGCATGCACATCTGCTTTCATATATTGTGACATGCTCTGATAAAAACATCCTTGCCAATTTATACTCTCTCTGCTTGACTAATCTCCAACAGCTCTCATAACCCCTAATCACTCCATCAGCCAAGAAGGAAGGGAGAGAGGGAGAAAGAGAGATGGAGAAAGAGAGTAGCAGTTCAAACGAGAGGGGGGAACTGCCCTAAATCCAAATTACATTTGTAAATGAGGCGTGCTCTTATATTTCATGAGCATTAGGAATTTCTAGATTGTGGGTTGAAAATGCAATGGGACATAGTGCAAAGTGTGCAGCGCTGTAACACACTGCCCGAGAGAGTTACAGCTGATATAGTCAGGCAGATCTCTTCTTATTAGTTTGGAGGATAATGCATGGAGACCATTATTATTGTTATGAAGCCTGAATAAAAGCAATACAGCCATGAATGGTAAGAAATGACTTAAGGAAATTGGAAAATAAAAATAATGATTATGTGCTTCTCACCTCCTTAAAAAGCACAATCTCAATTTGCAACACTATCAAACTGTTGTAACTAACGATTACAGTAGAGTAGTTAAAAGGCAAGAAAATGAAAAAGAAAAAGAAAAAGCTGCAGTCAAATGAGCTACAATACCTTAAGTATCAATTAATACCAGCTCATAGTAGTCATATTTTCTAATTATGTCTGCAGGCTTGGATATGTCCCCAGTTATTATTGTAGCAATTATCATAAATTTCCCTCTGCACCAATTAACAATACGGGAGGCCAGAGCTGCATGCATTTTAAGTGTTATAATTAAGCCAGGCTCTTTTGTTAATTAGCCTGTTCTGACTCTTTGCTTTTTATGCTGCTCATCTGCTCATTACCAGAGCCATTTAATTCAATTAGCACCTTAATTAGATGAACATCCATGTTCTGATGTTGCAAATCTTGTTGAAAGAGCAGGGTGTGATTAGCAAAGACAAACACTGCATGCAAATCATGGACGGTAATGTTAGAAGGCTGTGCAAAGGGTTCTGCGCATCCGTGCAGAGAGCTCAAGACACCCACGTCTGGACACCAATTATCAACCACATGCATACAATACATACAACATATATAGAACCATAAGACTACAAACATACATGCAAACCCCTAAGTATATATAGTATATTGTATTCTTTAAAAAAAAACAAAAAAAAAAAACAGAAAGTGTTTAAATATGCATAAGTATATTAGTGCATTATAATCGATTATTGTATCTATTTGTACATTTCAGCAGGGTGTAGCCCCACAAGTGAGATGAGAGATGAACACAGCGGGACTGGTGCAGCAGATGTAGTCTACACTCAGATCCCTGTTGGTTCAGATAAGAAATCCCATTTGATGACATCGAGGGACAAACTCAATTAACTATAATGGAGAGAGGCCATTGTGACCGTCCGCTCATGAACAGCTACAGAATCTGTTTTCTTGCTCAGAAAGGAATCCCTGCTGAAGGTGTGGAAGACAACAGTAAGTGCTTTGGCAACAAGTTGAATTAAAGCCTATCGGTAAAAAATATCTGTGCATTAAATGCCTGAAGGCAATTGTTAAACTTGACTTCAACCTTGTGATGGAACTCAGGAGGAGAAAATGACAACAGGCGATGGCTCATGTAGCATCACCGTGTCTGTGTCCTATACAACATGATAAAGTCTTGTTGTACATTACAACTTATAATTAGTTAGTTTGCATTTTCGTCCCTGGTGTTAAAGTGAAACTAATTCGGGATGCCCTATTTTATTTTATTTTGCACGACAGAGACATTTTAAAATGTACTAATATTTGTGGTTGTAATATCTAATTTAGCTTGAACGCTTAGCTTAATTGGGAAGCAAAATAAAGTATTAAATGACGGTCAAAATAAATTTACAGAGAATCCCAATTACTTGGAATTTGCTTAACTCCGATTCATGTTTAACTGTCATCTGCTGTAGCTTGTAGTGTGATGGTGACATTTTTAAGTGTTAGGTACTTTTTTTTTTTTATTTATGCCTGGACTCATCACAAATTATCCATTAACCAGAAACAAGCAAAAAAAAAGATTTCAACAAGGAAACCGGACGCAACTTCTGCACTGAAGCACTAACTACTGCAATTGACCTCCTTAAAATTGAGTTGTCTGCCTGCAAACTATTAAATGTATTAAACTATATGAACATTAATAACACTAACAATCTTTCTGTCCCACATGATGACATATGACCTATAATTATCACATCACACAGAAAAACTGGTGGTTCTGTCATACTCTGAAATCAGAAAGCATTAGGAAAACTAAAATAAAGCTTGCACTGAATGCCTTGTATTTTAGTTTTATTGCTAGCCTGTGCAGTCCTTACACTTGACATCTTATACCTGGTTTTTGAACATCTCATTCCAGTCTCTTTTTGCTGGAATCCAGTACTGAAATTTAATGAGATTATCTTTCGTTAATTTTGAATTTAATTTTATTTGTCAAACGTGGATTTGTATTCTCTGCATAAGAAGGATGCAGACAGTTTTGGACGGCTTTAGGCCACTGAACTTTGGTCCCAACACAAGCCCAATATTTTGGATATGCCTTATGTCAAAGTATAATTTACAGTCAAAAGGTTGATTTGCATGTATATAGAATATAGAAAGCATTTACTATTCAATGTAATAATTACCAATATAAATCATTAATATAAGTAATATTGTCTGTCCCTCTTGAAAGATTAAAAGCAGATTTAAAGATGTAAAAACCTGTCCATTTGTGGGACAAATTTGCCTACTTAAGTTCTAACAAATATCCCTAAACTAAACTAATGTTTAGTTATGGCACACATATACGTATCTGCTCCCTCAATTTTTATTTACAGCTTATTTTACTCAGTTACAAGCATGTTCAAAAGGTTTGGTAGAAGACAATCAGGTCAGGCGAAACAATAAGACCAAAGACCCCTACCCTGATCAGTCAGCCTTAGCAAATAAATCTATTATTGACATTCCCAGTGGGATGATTACAAAAAAGTTGCTTGCCTCCACCTCCCAAAATTGCTGGCCTGTCAAAATGCCCAAACAACAGAGCAGGCTTGTAAGTATCCTGCTTGTATCAGCTGATAAATGGGCCGCTCTTTAAGGAACTTATCTCTTTAGGACTTGCAGCATGAGGAATGGCATCATTTGTACTGTTTGCCTGGCTGGAAGAGTCAAGCTGGATCCATTTAAAAGATAGGGAGATACTGTCGACAGCAATAGACAGGGTAATTGCAGAGCCACTACTGTGGTATAAATTACATCAGTTCAAATGGCAGAGGGGCCCACTGAGAGCAGAAAAAAAAATCTGACAATTCACTCCACATGCCCCCCTCCACCGCTTATCACTGTTTAGCAGAGAAAAAAAGGGACAGGTGAAAAAAATTGAGTATTGATCAAATTAACAGTTTTACCAATCCATTTAACAGTGGTGGGGGCAACAGAGCCGGAACAATTAAATTTCGAAGAGAATATACGAGCATAACTCATGACCTCCAGACAAACCATCACCCACAATGACCACTGGTTTCCAGTTCACACAATAGCCAGGTCTAAATCCGCACCTTTGAAATGTTCACCTTTAGTTGAACAGTTGCAATAGTCTGGAAATCGTATATTATTACGCAGTAATAATATAATTAACTCAGGTTCCTCAAATAATTTGGACATTAAAGAATTTATTTTGTTGCCGGACCTGAATACTAATATAATTATCCACTGAATTATCCAACCAGATATTTCTTTACTTGGGTTCCAGAAAATGTACGATTTCTTTGCAAGCAGTACCTGTAATGTAGCCTAATTATGGTTTTGAAGCAAACAGTCATATCTATGCTGTATGTTAAAAAAAAAAAAAAAAAAAAAAAAAGTGTGCAATTAGGTGGCCAGTTCATGTGTGAAAATGATTTCTCATGCTTCCAAAACCTCTCTCTAGGAGTCCTCAAACATACTCAGGTGACTAGGAAGGGGAGAAAAAACATTGATGTCATACCCTGGTCATTTAAACCATTCAGGAAGCCAACTGACGTCATTACAGTATATTGCTAGGTACATTGTTGAGCCTAGACCTGACCAACTGAAGCAACCCCTGATCATAACATTCACCCGAGAGGCTAGTACAGTGGCCACTTTGCACGATGAGTGGATTGTTTCATACATTTGCCTTCTTACCCTGACACACCCATCACCCTGTTATAGGGATAGACTCTTTAGACCACATGACCCTTTTCCATTGCTCTAAAGTCCAATCTTGGTGACTCTACTCCTACTCTTTGACTGTGGAAGGAAACCGGAGTACCTGGAGGAAACCACAAAGCATGGGGGAAACATGAATACACCACACACACAGACCCAATGTGGAACTTACACCCTCAACCCTGGAGATGCAAGACCATATTGCTAATCACTATGCCGCCATGTTACCACTGCATTTTCAATTATACTTAAAATACTACAATCAATGAGAAAATTATCAATTCAATGCAAGGAAAGTAACCAATTGTCATTAGAAATTCAGCTAATAAGAATAACCATAAAACAGTTTTTGAATTTTGAGTATGATTCATGTTTTTTCTGTATCTGTGAAAGTGATTTCATACCTAGTGTAAATTATGAAAATACTAAAATGATGTCAAGATTGTCAATAAGCAACAATTTGAAAAAAAAAAAAAATCTTTGAAAGCTGTGGATTCCGATAAACTCTTTTTTCTTTTAAACATATGAACATATTTTAGTCATGTGTATGTAAATATAAAAGCAATAGAGATGTCACTACAAAGCCTCATCTTTATTTTGAATATCAAACGGAGAGTCCCATGTCAGTCTGACCTTACCTAGACAGATGAAACTTATTAGGTTATTATTTTTCCGCCTCATAAAATATGAATAAGTTAAACCCAGCAATTAATAATGAACCATAAATCTAAATATTCCTGTGTGTATTTTCGAACATGAATTGATGCTGCCACCTATGCATCTCAGGCCATTCTTCATTTAGATGAGGAATATAATACTTCCCATTCTAAGAATTTTCCTTGCCATTGTTCCGGAAGGAGGACCTCATATCCTCGTGCGAGACTACAGGCAGGCTTTTTTTTTCTGCATAGTGGTTTTATGCATCATCCATTTGATCTCAATTTACATGTATGTCCTGGATTATAGGCATATTCACTTAGGTCAGGTGGTTAAATCAGTGGAGAACACTGTAACCTTTTCAGTTAATACAAGCAACACATTATGAAGTGTTGAAAAGAGGTTTTATGTGTTTGTCGGTTTATTCATTTGACTTTGACCTTGTGTTGCCCTTTAAAATCAGAGCATATGTACTGTAAGTCATATTTATACTACTTCAAGCCTTCACTTTGGACTAAGGAGGAACGAAGATTTTTGTGGGATCATTTGATACTGGTGTCAGTACCACAACTAGCAATGTATAGAAGATACAAAAAAATTATATTCAACTTTCTGAAATAAGAATGTTCTGAAAATACATGGTTTGTAACAGTGCATTTCGCAGAACTATTGCTTACTGTTTAAATAGGTGTGTAGCATTAAGAGTTGTAAAGAAAATACATTAAATAGACACTGATATGTGCTCTTTCCCAAATCATGAGCATTAAGTCACAGTTCCAGTCATTCTCCATATTGCTACTATAATTCTACTTTCAACAAGCTTTTGGAGGGGATTTGCTTATTTAGCCATAAGAGCAATAAGGTCAGGCACTGATGTCGGGCTACGTTCAGGTCAAAGTTTGAGCCACTCAAGTTTTAGCGCCAACCTTTACAACCTTGGCAAACCATGTATTCATGGACCTCACTTTGTGCATGTGGACATTGTCAAGTTGGAACAGATTAGTTACCCATTTGTTCCAGTAGGTCCAATTTTAAAGATAGAGGATAGAAAGTCATTCTATTGTCCACACATGGGAGTGATGGTCAAATGTCTCCAAAGTTTTTAGCCATAGTTTTGGTATTTTGAGGACATCTGCCATTAACAGCATAATTTATTAAATTTTTGTCATTCACATAGTAATAATAATGACATTTAATTCATGACTTTACGTAACCTTTAAGTTTCTAAATTTAGTAGTTTGTCTTTGTCATTATAGTCTCATTTGGTTTGTTTATGAATCTTCTTTGTATTTAAGCTGCAGATTTTCAGTACATAATCATCTTGTGTTTGTCATGTTAACTGAGTTATCTTTATGTATTATCGCACATACTTGTTTATGTCCTACTTCATGTCTATAGTTCCTGTTTCATTGTAAATTATGCTTATGTTTTATAATATAAAAAAAAGTCTGTACCCGCATCCCCATATTAATCTTTAACACAATGCCAGAACAGACACATATCTTATTGCATCCTAAAGACAGATCAATATATTACAATTATCCTTTTTTTTTAGTAGTAATGACAGCCTGAAACCTTTGTAACCACCCTCATCAGATTATAGGACTTCCCATATGATATCTCAGGCTGAAACTTATTTTTAGAAAGGTTTTCATTAATCGTTTTAATATATGAGGAGAAATCATTTTTCTTTTGTATCACTTACACATATCAACTACTTTAACCATTTTCTCCATTTATTCAGGTCCTGTCAAGTGAGGGTCTGGTTATGTTAAGGCAGCCTTGCAACCTGATACCTCATCTGTCCAACAGAGGTCGTAGTCAATAGTTTCTCACTAACACTCATTATAATCATTTGCATTTGGACCATTTTAAATCACAAGTTTGTGTCCGAGTGCTTTCAGTCTTACCTCCAGAAGGATTTCTGACTAATACTGTCTGTCCCATCAATATTTATTCTTGCCCCTGTCTGTGATCCTAACAAACTTAATTAGTTCTATTCCTCAAAATATTAATTAATTAGTCATTTAAACGAATGTGGTCGGGACCATGATAGCACAATCACTATGGAAAAATGAAAGAACATGGGAATTTATTGCACAGTCCCTAGTATAATCCCATGTTAATGAACGTGGCCCCTCATTCCACAGCTGACTACATGCTGCATTTATGCCATCCAAGGTCACTGGCCTTGAACTTTGGTTTGTGTTTTGGCTAGTCCATCTACTTCTGATCTGCTTCTTTCTTGCAAAATGTCAGAATTTGGGACTGCTTGTAGAAATCCAATTTTGCATGTGCTAATCTAATTTTGTGCATGCGAGTCACAAAAAAAAAAGAATCCCCACTTCCATAGTTATTCAGTTTGCTAGAAGAAAATGACTGCCTTTAAACCATTCCACTTCGATTGTCTAGACATGCAAATTTAAAATCACTTCTCAGTTTCCATTTCACATTCTACATTGAGCAAACACAAAACCAATAAACCTGAAGGAAACAAACTATGAAGGAAACAAAAACAAGCGTATACGTAGTATATATCTAAAACGATCCAGTAGTACCAGCTCCAAGAGTGTCTGCTCTCTAGACACTCAGGCACATTTGACAAAGTGGGGGCAGGAACACACATTATCACATCGAAGCCACTTCTAACCCTTTTTGGGGCAAGACATTTCTCAGAACGGATTTTTTCCAAACTCAACAGTATCTTTCAAGATAGGATGCCTTTAATGCATAATGTCTTTAAAAAAACAGATCTATGTTGTAGGAGGTCTATCTCTTTGGCTGGCTCTGCTGCTTTAATTCCCAGACATCTTATAGTGATGGCTTCAATTTCCTGGGCTTTTGATAAAATCGTGCAGTCTCTTGTGTATTGGGATTGAGTACCTTGCTAGGGGAGCAGTTTAATGAAGTGCCATAGTTTCACTGCCTTGTGATGCACTGTGATAAATGTGAAGGCAGCAAATGTAAAACATACAGCTGTAACTGAGTTAATATGATTTAAAATACTAAGTATTTATTATGTTGGATTGTGCTGTCATAAAACTTACAGGTTACGCTGTAGACGGTTCGATGTATCTACGTTTTATTTATTTGCCCATGATATACCATATGTACTCCAGGGTACGAGATGAGATAAAATATTCCTCTGTATGCTGTAGACAGTAAGACCTACAAGTAAATAATTGGCACTATCCATTAAGTCTAAGCTCTATCCTAGAGTAGAAGGGACCAAACAAAAGTACTAATTGCAGACAGCTCCCATTTGTCATACCTCACCTTATCTTTCAGCATTTCTTTCTGTCGAAACCCGTCATAAACAAAGGGTGTGCTTGCAGTTTCTCATGACGGACTAACACTGATTTTTTCTGACAGCTCAAGGAAATCACTTTCCTGCACTAAAACCAAAGCAATAGCCCTCCTAATACAGCTTGATATCTCCTTGTTTATTTTGTTGCTGGCAGATGACCATTATGTGAGGCCCTTTTGTGGAGGTACTACAGGATATCTTGCAGGTCACATCATTCTAGGGAAGTTGATGACTCGGTTAGATCTCCATCACCCTCCACTCAGGCGGAGAATATGTTCTCGGCAGAGGTGCACGGTTTAGATAGTGATGGAATCGAGAGCAGGTGACAGGCCACTGACAGCCGTTTCCTGTGGAGATGCCTCTATTAGTCCCCAGTTACCCCTTTAACTTGTGTTTGCATTGTTGCAGTAACATGTAGGAAGTAGGTAGGTTACTGTGGTGGCTTTCTTGAAGCTGCATGGCAGACATGATGTTCAAGCGTGTAAATGTTGCTCTGGAAACATGGGGAGTGATTTTACATAAAATACTTTGTATCAAATAATAATTCTTTAACATGAGTAATCCATGTGCTAAATGTGCTAATGTAAAAATATGTGTAAAAATATCTGTTACTTACGAGATAAAATATGAAGGAATAAATAGTAAGCATGTCATCTTGCTCAGAATTCTTTATATACTTTTATGCACAAATTGGCAGGTAGTTGCATGAACCTATGATTACGATATCAAATTTAAATTACATTGAACATAATATACATATACAGTACAGATTATATAATAAATATAATGCGCAGTTTACCACTTGGAACTTGAGCATATGGTGTCAGTGATACTTGGGCACTGACAATTGCATTCATTTCAGCCAGGACCGAATAATCCTGACAAGTTTATAAAGTGCCGGGGGAAAAGGTTATTCACTTAGTGTGCCGGTCGGCTGTAATTTAAAACAACTAGCCCCAAGATCTGTGGCCGAGCTCCCCTTTCGCAGGCCTCCCTCAGCGAAAGTTTTCAGCAGGACATTACACACTAGAGCAGGCACCAGATTGTGTGAGATTACGACAACATCCTGGAGCAGTCTTGGCTCTGTAATATCTTCATGTTTGCAGTCATGGCCTGTCACCCCAGCTGACCAGTGGGGACGCCTGGTGGGTCACACCCGTTCTTCAATCAACTTCAAGTGTTATTAAATAGTGACCTCTATAAAGAAAAGCACAATATAATGATGGCTTAAACAAACGCAATTTATCATCCTCCTCACGTTGACATTACTTTACCCTAGGACAGCCAACCAAGCAGGCACAGATCAACTGGCTCAGTGGCCAGGCTCAGACCCCAAAAGGGTCTTCTACTTGCTTCAGACCACACACACCAACATCCAATTCAGCTAAACTCTCCAACAGTAAAGTCGAAGAAATGAATAAAAGGTCAATGCTTTCAAATCTCAAAAGGAGCAAGAAACCCAGTGAAGATTTATCATTATACTATAATTCTTGGTTCTGATTGGTCAGAAGGTGTTGACTAACCTTCTAAAACAGGAGCTCTGACTCTATCACATTAAATTAATACACTAATACCAATACAATACTGTTTTTTACAGTAACAGATCCTTCACACTGGCCTGCATCATGAACATGCCATGGAATGAAAAAGCAATGTACCATAACAATAAAAAAAAAAAAAAAATACATGCAGTATATTCATTTGCAAACTATTTGTGAAGTGACATTTATTTTAACTTTTTAAAAAGAGTCTCAGGTGTCAGCACTTTGGAACACACAGTGTTTTCCTGTCATTTCTTGCTAGCATGGCAAACTGGATTTTTTTTTATCCTTAACATCAAGGGAACAAAATCAGAGAGACATGAAGGAATGACAGTCTACTTTAGCATAAGTATTAACAGCAGAGGCGTAGTGCTATTTGTTAAAGTAATGGAATGATCCTATGACACACCGAACAACCCTTGGCCACCAAAACAGTGATGATCTATGTTTTCTGACACCTTTCTTTTGGAACCAGCATTAACCCTTTTCAGCTATTTGAGCTACAGTCATTCTTCTATTGGATTGCACTACATGGCCAGCATTTGCTCCCCACGTGCATCAATGAGCCTTGGCCACCCATGACCCTGTCCCCGATTAATCATTTTTTTTTCCCTTCCTTGGAGCTCCTTTTTGACCACTGCAGACCAGAAACATCCCACAACAGCTGCAGTTTTGGAGTTGCTCTGACCCAGTCCTCTAGCCATCACAATCTTAAATCCTTAGGCTTGCCCATTGTTTCTGCTTTCAACATATCAGTTTCAGGAGAAAAAAAAGGTCTAATATGTCCCACCCACTTTCAGGTATTATTGTAACAAAATATTGTAACTGTACTGTAGCTACTGTGAGAAGGGCCAAATTGTGATGGCTTGACGATTGGATCAGAGCAACTCCAAAACTGCAGCTCCTGTGGAATGTTCCTGGTCTACAGCAGTCAGGACATACCTAAAGTGATCCAAGGAAGGAAAACCAGTGAACCAGCGACAGGGTCTTGGATGGCCAAGGCTCACTAATGCACATGGAGAGCGAATGCTGGCCCATATCGTCTGATCCAATAGAAGCGCTAGTGTAATTCAAATTAGGAATTACACTAGAAAAGGTTAATGCTGTTTCTAATAGAAAGGTGTCAGAACACACAGGTCATTACTGTCTTGGTAGGAAAAAAGGAGGACTTATCCAATATTAGTTGGCCGATTAGTGTATACATTGTTCCTATGATAGGAATTCTACATACGTTATTCGACTTGCCTTCAGGTAAGAGTAAAATATTGCATACAATTTAATAAATTATATTCCAAATGTTTTTTTTTTTTTTTTTTTTTAATCAGAAAAGGGCAGTTAGCAGCGCAAAGCTATATTCACAGTAGTGCTGAAAGGCTATTGGCAACTTTTAAGGTGGACTGTATTTGTGCATGTTAATTACTGTATGCCTTAACACCGTGAATCAGTTAAAAAGTGCTACATTTTAATACACAACTTAGATCATTCTGTACTTTTTTCTTGGTTCTCTTGCATAACATACTGTACATTCCAAAAGTGTAAATACATTTCAACCAGATTATGTGAACAGCTTTCTCACTTGTAAATAAAATGTGATGGGGGGGTCTACAAACACACAGCTTGCAGAAAGTAGTTCTTTAATAGAAATAAAGGAAAAGTTGGCAAATTGCTGTGGTGTAAAAGTGGAATAAAAGAGTTCAGGACATGCTGCTATCAAAAAATAATATAGATCTGGATGGAAACCGAATGTTCTTTTTTCTATTTCTTAGTCTATAGTTGATATGTTATGACAAAAAGTTATGGAAGTGTGGTTCCGTTTTTCTTAGTAATCATTAAATATGCTTTTTAAATAGAAATGTACACTGCCTGGTACAAAAAAAATGTTGCCTTTAGCTTGGATTATTTCATTACACAGCAACGTGCGTTTGGCAAATTCAAGTGTGGAAATGATTTCTTATGCTCTCACTCACTCATCTTCTATACCACTTTATCCTTTCACAGGGACCTGAAGTCTATCCCAGGAAGCTTAGGGCATGAGGCAGGGTACACCCTGGACAGAGTGCCAATCCATCGCAGGGCACACACACATACACACTCTCACACACTCTCACACACTACAGTCAAATTGGCAACGCCAATTAGCCTAACCTGCATATCTTTGGACCGTGGGATTAAACCGGAGTACCCGGAGGAAACCCACCAAGCACGGGGAGAACATGCAAACTCCATGCACACAGAGATGGGAATCGAGCCAGGCCGGGAATCAAACCCGGACCCCTGGAGGTACAAGGCTAACCACTACACCACCGTGCTCGTACTCTCATTCTTTCATAATTTCAGAGTCCTGGAATATGCCTGTGCCATCATGCAAGAAAAACTCTGTTGATGTGATAACCTGGTCATTCAGTACATTCAAGTCTTCAGCTGACTTCATTTTATTGCCAAATAACGTTGCTGAGCCTAGACCAATCTGACCAACTGAAACCTTACCAACCCAGATCATAACAATGCCTCCAGAGGCTTGTACAGTAGGTACTACTGTATGCATGATGGTTGCATCACTTCATGCATCTCAGTTCTTATCCTGACACTCCCCTTTTTTCTAAATAACCTCACTAACATGTGAGTTTTCTTAAATTAGAAAAATTCTATCCGTTTAGACCTAGTCATGTTAGTTCCTGTGGCTTATGGTCTTACCATTTCTACAATTGATTTCACTTCACAATTCAATTCACGATGACATTTCTTTTGTGAAGCCGATGGTTTAGCATTGGACAGTTCTTAACCCAATTTCAGTCATTTTAATGTTTTCTTTGCTTGATGCAGTCCAATAATGTGATCCTTCCGAAACTGAATTATTTGGGGACCAGGCACTATATGATATAGTATAAATTGATGCAAAAAAATGTGCCAGTGCCAATTAAGAGAATAAATATAAACAAAATATTGAATTATTGACCATATAATTTTTTTTCAGTTCAGAAAACTAGCACAGAATGTAAGACATCCACCTTTCTTCGACATCTTACATGATTTGTTAATGGCTTGATATCCAACTAAATAAAAATGCTAAAATGCGTAAGACCATCCCGAATCTCGAAGTGAAGTACGCTATCTGGCAGAAAGACCAGATAGCCCAGAAATAACCCTCAGCGTACTAGGTGGGTGTTTGGCTTTTTTCTCCACTGTAGCTTTAGTTTTATCAAGACCATTAAGGTTATAAAAGGTCTGCATTATTAGTTAACCAATAAATACACTGTATTGGCAAGACCCATCAAACAGGTCATTCAGGAAATCATTTTCCAGCTGGATTTTTATGACTATATTTTCTTATGTAGTATACACTCCAGGTCAATGCTAAGCTGAAGTTGGTTGACACTTCATCCATGGAGTCATGATTTTTTATATACACTATTGACTTGGCCTTTATTGATTGCACAGAATGTATCGCACAAATCATTTTGCACCAAATCAATAAAGAAATCTTGTGGAAAATTTATATTAAAAGATCTTTGTTTGCTTAAGTGAGTTTCAGACAGGGTGTATTGAGTGTTTTGCTGATTAATTGAGCTAGTTTAAATTTGACCACTGCAAGCCCATTAAAGAATGCATTCTTAAATCATGATCTGCCATTTATGATTGAAATGAGATTTTCAATGCAATGAAAGGTCTGTTAAATAAATCACAAGTACATTTTACTGAGAACAATACGCAGGACATAACTCTGGAGAAGCAAGGTCTTTCCATCTTCAACTGCAGCACTTACCTGCATGTATTTTCATGGGTTTAGTTACTTGCTTCTCATTCTGATAAGCTTAAAAACCAATCGAAACGTGTACTACTATACAGTTAGAATTAAGGAACAATTTTTTTATCAGCATGTCAATCTCCCAAAAATAAATAAATAGATAATAATAATAATAGATTTCAAATGTACTTAATGTGACCTGCTAGTCAGTTTGAAGCTAAATGGTACTTGATCAGCGCGAGATGGGTGAACATACCAACTTTGAGCTCTAATCACATAATTGAAGCAAAAAGGTCACTTGGGCTTGGAGGCTGTGCTCGCTTGGACACACGAGAAAAAAATGCTGAGATGACTTGCTTCAGTGGCAATGAAGGGCATGCTTCTCAAGGAGGCCACTTTTTTTATTTCTATCAGTTGATCATTTCTGTTTAATTATGTGGGGTGGATTTTGGAGTAGATAACAAGCTGTTATCTCTGAGTAAGGAGGATAGAAAGGATATCAAAAAGATAAAGTCGCATTCCAGGTGCTCGTATTGGTAATGGTTACATTTTGAATAATATTTTGTTCCATATTTATGAAATGTAATGCTTCACAATTTAAATGGTAAGGAAAGAAAGAAAAGATGACAGAAATTCTGCAAAGGATGCGAACAAAACTGAGAAGACCATCACTGTTTAAACTGATAAAGTGCTTGATGAAATAATCAAAAGGGAGGGAGGGAGAGTCTACACGGCACACATAATGGCCCAGGGGGATTAAAAGATCACCTGAGTCAAGAGGTGTGTTAAACGCTATGAAATGAAGAAATGATTAGGAAAGATACACATGGGGCAATACTTGACTAGTAATTGAGATGCACATTCCCTGTGACATCTAACTAGACAGTGGAAATCAGTACAGATCCTTTTTTTTTTCTTTGGTAGGTGTCCCTTGCACCGATTTTTTTCACTCACCTTCAAACAAGTGCAGCATGAAGAAACAGTATAAAATAGGTTTATTCTATATTACAACCTACATTTTTATATTAATTATAAGATAATGTTTATTACACATTTTCATGTTAATTACATAATATGGTCACATATGATCCAATGCTTTAAAAAACACTAGGAGAAGTTAAAAAGCGAGACTGCTACACAGGTATGAGCATGGACGATCAGATGCTTCATTAGGAGCGGATTTATTCAATCAGCTAGCTCACCCTTTAATTAAAGATACTAATTACGCTATCGAAAGGCTTAGCGGGTGGCACCAAAAGAGGGTCGGCCCACGCACTGTTCCCCCTCCTGCATTGGTGAAGGTGATGACCTTGTGATAACCTGTGTGTTCATCAGTCAAATTACTGTCCCCGGTAATGGTAATGCCAAAGCACTGGAACACTGAGGCCAACTAATCTGTATTCAAATTACACACCACCAAACAGTGAGGTGGCCTCCGTGGCTATAACTCAGGCGCAGTGCATGCAGGGAGGCGAGCTGAGGAACCCCTCCCGTCCAATCGGACATTATCATACATTTCCCAGGTGTGCTACAGGCCTTCTGTGGAGTGGCTGATATTGGAAAAATTAATCATAAGTTCCTTATACTGCCTTAATGGTCATTTTAAATTAATTAATTGCCAAAGTGTAGCTGGTGAACTGGTAGGGGTTATGGGTGAGAGGTACATACGGTTGAGAATTCCTACTCTCTCACTCGTTATATCTATATTTTATATGAACTTATCAAATGTGGAAAAAAAAATTATATTTTGTATTCATGTTTAAAAATCTATTTAAAATCAGTTTATACATTAAAAACAAAAAATGACATAATGGTATTAGATAGTACAGACACATCAGCTTCTTTTATGGTTTCATTGACTTTTTTTTATGAATTAACAACAGTGTTGAGACTTTTAAAGAATAACTTTTGGCAAAACATTTGCAATGTAATGTCATATTTACAAGGTAAATTTAAATACAAGGTGGTATCAAAAAGTTTTTGAACACACCAACAGATGGCAGCACAACACCCCACACGCTAGTGATGCGCGGGTCGTCTCGTAACTCGCGGACCCCACGGGTAACCCGCGGGTCGGGTTGGGGCGGGTAAAGAAATTGACAATTTATTTGCGGGGCGGGTTGGGGCGGGTCATTAAAAACAAAATTAAATTAAAA
>JAQQZT010000002.1:10041540-10070760 GCA_030068275.1 Clarias platycephalus
ATTAGCACGATGATCTGATCTTAGATGTGTCAGTTCATCTCGGATGTGTCAAGCGACGTACGAAGAACGGACCCCAGATCCCAATCCGAATAAACATTCATGTGATGCACCAAACAAATAGGTCCAATCCACAGAGGATCCACCCCGTAACCCACAGCATCCAAAAGATCTGCTGCCAAAATTCTTGTGCCACACACCACATCACACCCTCAGAGGCTCTACAGAGCCATGTCTTGAGGGGCCAAAGCTGCTCTGCTGTTCATAGTTTAATGTTATGGCTGATTGGTGTATTTGGTAGTCTGTGAAAAAATTTCAAAGATCATGAAAGATTCTTGAACTGCTTTGGATCAGTGTATGTGTATCTCGCAATTCAGATATTCTGACCAACCTTCTGGAGGTTATGGATGATCCTTTGTGCATACCCTAAAGACTGCAAATCCTTAAACACTCACAGTCACCGTGCTCATCCTAGGACTCCGAATATACAGTACAAGGGTGAGTCAAAAATTATCCGCACTCTGGCTGTATAATCTAATTGAATTAACTTTGAAAGACGACAAATACATAATTTCCTTAACAAAATCTCTTTGCTTTTCATTACAATTTGCCCATCGGTCAACAAGCTCTTGTATTTTCTTATCACTTCTAATGCCACAGTGTGGTGTCAGCCAGGAGAGCTCAAAGAAGGCTTTCACCTCATGTTGTTTCAGGGACATTTAAAGAGCCAATACAGACTGAATGGAGTTTGAACTGAAGAGAATATTTGATAAAAATTAACATGCAGATAAATTATATAAGTCTTAAAAATGTGGAATAACATTACACGTTATCCTAGAGGAAGTGCCTTGTGTCTATAAGCAGTAAATACTCTCACCTGCAGCATGAGGATGTGTTTGTGTGTTGACTTCAGCCTTGCTATGTGCTTCCTGAGGGCTACTGGATGCCTGAGGCATTCTCTCTTTCAGCTCACTAACTTACCTCAGCTTTCACATTTTATCTACAAGAAACACAAAGCTACAGTTAGCTTCACACACCTACTGAGAAACACGTTTATCTACAGCTCGAATTCCAGCTAACATTTTAGCTACGTGTCTGTCAGAACTGTAGCTACAAACAATTAACCAACTAACCAGTTTGTTAATTAGCTGGACTTTACATTAGCTGCTAATATAAACACATGACCATCACCTGCTCAGCTTCTTAAACATCATGTTTGTAAAGCAAACTGTACCAGGGAACACCGCAAAGACC
Source organism: Clarias platycephalus (assembly GCA_030068275.1). Taxonomy (NCBI): domain Eukaryota; kingdom Metazoa; phylum Chordata; class Actinopteri; order Siluriformes; family Clariidae; genus Clarias; species Clarias platycephalus. The sequence continues at coordinate 10,042,792 of JAQQZT010000002.1, forward strand.
AGACTCAAAGCCTTGCGTGTGTAGAAGCAGGAAAACATAGAAACATTACGGCACTGTCCCAAATAGCACCCTACATCCTCCACATCCATACTTGGATTTGTGAATTTCCACACCTATATCGAATAGTCTCTCTCGCTCTCTGTAGTCTGCTCTGTTTGGGACAGAGCCCGCACGAGCCGCGATGGCCCAATGAGAGCGCAGCTGTTGCTCATGACAAGCGGAAGTTGTAAAATGATTGGATATGTGCTTGGAGTCACCAAAGTAGGCGGGTCTTATATTAACATCCTTCCATCCCCCATCATTCCATCCTTACACTGTGTATTATACTGTACTAGCGTAAGCGACACGTAAAGAGTTTGTATAAACAGTTAAAATGTTAAAGTTAAAATAAAATGATCGGCTTTAATGTAAACAGTGATATTATAATTTCAGGTTGAAGCCCTCGCACACGTCTGTGTGGCAGAAGAAAAGTAGAAAAAGTCGAAGTAGAGATTCCCTAGGGCAAATATTACTCAACAAGTGGAAGTCCTCCATTTATTAGTGTACTTAAGTAAAATCACAGATGTTCTCGCCTTCAAGCACTAACTCACAGTAGCTTTTTTCATAGTAAAACACCCCACCCCCTCCCCTTGAACCTCTGACGCCCACCTAGGGACAATGGAGGCCAATTGTGATTACCATTATGTTTATTCCGATTACCATATTTATTCGTAGGACCTCTAGTCAACATTCATTCGTTCATTCACACACTACAATTTGGACTGTGTGAAGAAACCCATCAAGCAAGGGGAGAACATGCAAAACCCCATTCATACAGACACACAGTGGGAACTGAACCCAGACCCTGGAGGTGCAAGGCCAGTGTTAACCACTACACTTTGGAGTGGAGGAAAAGTTCTCACATGTTCTCAGTCACCTCCCACCTGTGTATGATTGTGTGGTACCGTGCAAAAGTCTTAGGAACATTGTGTGTTTGTCTGAAAAGTGGTCGTTGCTATGCTTTTTTTGATATAAATGTAGTAAAGTATGAGTACCTATTTCACATATCTCTACTGTACTTGAGTAGTTTTAGAGAATCCCTTTTACTTTTCATCCATTCCAAAGTACAGCAAATATCTGTACAAACTTGGGCACGAACACAAAAAAAAAAAACTGCCATAAGCAAAGATGCCTTTGAAAGCATTTCTACATAAAAGAATTGTTTTGCATGAACTCTTTTCACAAAATAGAGTGCAGTTTTATAAGTTAAACAGATGGTAGGTTTTACTGAGAATGCTGGAGAATATGGCAGAGTTCTACTTGTCACACTTTCCATTTTCATGCAAAACCCATTAGGTTAAAACTGTTCTGTAATATGTTCAAGCAAATATTCTTCTGCAACATTATAAAATATTAATTTTGAAGTTACGTCTGGAAATATTTAATGGTTTTGTACATAATGCAGACATCATAAAGATGAGGGGGGAAAAAATGTACTAAAGATAATGTGGTGCTTTAGACATTTGCACAGTACTGTTGGAAGTACACAACAATTTTATTTAGTGTCCTTGAATGCTATAGCATTATAATTTACCATCCTTGGAAAGGGCTTCAAAATGTTCCAGCATCACTTTGCACAAAGCAAGGAACGGGAACACGCTTGATAGAGTGGATGAGGATGCCTGCACAGAGCCCTGACCTCACTTGCCGTTGTAAAGCCGACTACATACCAGTTCCTGCCCTCGCCAATGCTCTTGTGTCTGAATGAGCCAATCCCCAGGCGTGTTTTAAAATCTACTGGAAATCGTTCTCAGATAAGTAGAGGTTATCATAACAGTACAGAGAACTAAATCTGAAATGGGATGATTAAATGTGTATATGATGATCAGAAGTCCAAATGTTAGGGCCAAAAAATTATGAATACACACTTTAAAAAAAAATTTATGCCTTTCATATCACAGTCACATGATGGGCATCAACGATGGTATGATTACGGACATCTTTAGAGGAAACAATGTACTACACATTGCTGCCATAATTCAATTAGAGTTTTAAAAAAAATGGTGTTTTCAGATTCTTTTCTTTATTTCAAAGCAGTATTTATAAAACAAATGGTTAAATATTAAACAGAAATGTCAAATTTACAACACCACAAAAATAAAATCAATACTTTACAATCACATATGAGAAACAAACACCCTGAAGTGAAAAACCTGCTCATATGGAGAACAACTTATAATCAGTGTAATCTTTAACTAACATCACATAGCTTCTGAATTCACCAGAACAAAATGGGGGTGTTTATAATTAAAAAAAATAAAACAAAAAAAAATAATAAAAAAAAGAGAGAGAGAGAACAGTATTAACAATAAAATCATGCGAGGATCAGTGCTTTAACAGTTGTCTCACATTAGCGCATCAGTGAGAGCAGCTAAGACATCTCAGCTTCATCTATCTTCATCATCTTGTGAGGGGTTCCAGAGTCCTGCAACAAGGGCATGAACAACTGCATAAACAAGAGACATTTACTTATCTGCTATATACAACTAAACCACAATCAGATATCTTTCATGGGCTCAGTTTCACACATACCTCAGGGAATGATGATGAACTGCTAGATTTTGACCCTGAAGCTTCTGGTTCAGGATCCACAGAGCACTCCACATCTAGCTCAAAGTCCATGACGTCACCCAGATCTCTGAACAAGCCATACAAAAGAAAGTTCAATTCAGTACACAAAGTATGGGGGTAAAATAACTAATCTTATATTATTAAAAATATTAAAAAGACCCAAATCTTAAAATATACATTTTTAAATATTAGACATTTTAAACATTAAGCATTACTTTCCAAGATTATACTCCATTTTACTTTTTTTGCATCATTATGTTTATGATTTTTTTTTTTTTTTAATAAAAACAATCAAACATAATGATGCAAAAAAAGTAAAATGGAGCGTTTTTGTAACGTTCCAAAAAGTCATCTTACAACCTAATGGCTGGATACAGACCCAGTGGGGAGAAATAAAATCAGTTTTGCATGCACAAGTTTGTATGTAAAAAGTATTTATAAAATCCACAAACAAGTGCAAGAGTGGTTCAATCACAAATGGAGCGCTCAACAAATAAAACATAGCTAATTCTCCTAACAAATGTGAATGTCCGAGTGCTGCAAGCTCATCTGTGATACATCTTGTTTTATTAGCAGGTCTCTCTCCTTTTTTTTTTTTTTTTTACTTTTGGCACTTTACAGCTATTAATTTGAAGATTTATGCGACAAAAATAATGTGAAGTTAAACAAACTAACACAGAAAACAAAAAACTTATATACGTACACAGCTTGAAGATCGCTGTCTTCGTCAGCAGGGGGGTCCCAGGCATGAAGTTTGACTTTCCACAGTTTTATCTGCTGGTCCCATGAACGGCGACTGTATTTCTTAAATTTGTTGGGAGTACGTGGATGAACCCCAGGTTTTCTCAAGTGCCTGGAATTAGAAGTGAGTGAGTAATAGATATTGGTATTTTATCTCTTGCACATTCCTCACTCCCAGTTTTTCCCAATGTGAAATAGGAGCACACACTATATTCAACTCACTTTGGTACTTCTTTAATGTATCGGTCATAGGCGATTGTGTTCTTCCCATAGTTAATCTGCTTTTGTCTCCTCAGTAGGACAGTCTCATCAGTCTCAATGTCTCCAGGTAGGGGGGAATCTCTGGATTCCCGCGAGTCTGAACTGTAGGCACAAACATCCATTGTTATTCATGAACACTGTAAAAATACAAATATAATGAAATGAAGTTGTAAATAACAAACCTGCCAGATGACATTTTTCTTTCTCTTTGAACACAATCTCCAGTTAGTATCCGCCGTCTGTAACTAAAGAAATAATGAATTTTAGTACCTTAAACAACCTGTTAATAAAGCGACCTGCATTAAGAAAAATTATTAAATAAAAGCAACTGACCGCTCCATGTCCCGCCGAACGTTGGTGCGCATTTCATCATTCTCCACCTCCTCTGCCCAGTCTCTTACTCTCGACACAGGTTTTTCACTCTCAGGAGTTGTGAAACTAGACAAAAACAACAACTTTTTGTTTCAAACAACGTTTGGTCTAAAAGTAAATATTTGGAATAAAATGCTTAAAGCAACAGCAAAAAAATTTAAACATACAAATCAAGCGTGAGTGTTACTTAAAAGTAAGCAGCTCCTCCATTTTTTACAAGCTGAACAGGACTTTCTACAGACTCACATTCATTAAATTAGTGGTCAGACCAAGCAGATCAGAAAGTGCCTCATGCATCACAGTGATAAGAGGCAATAAATAAATATCACAAATGCTGGCAGCTCAGCAGTTGTCCTCAGAGCTATAAAATGTTATTAAACATGTTATAATGTACATAATTTGCTAGTCAGATGTGCTCGTGACCCCATCTCTCCAACAGACAGACAGACACACAAAAACAAACCAAAAAACACTTTACCATTCTGGCCTGTTTGATCCTCTCCTCTCTGAAGTGTTGGTCTCAGACTCATCACGTGATCTTCTTACGTTTCCGTCAGCATCCCGTTTCCTGCTGTGGGACCACCTTGGTCCTTTGTTCCTATCAAAAAAGTTGGATTTAACAATAGGTAGTGTCATTCTTAAAGGGCTTAGGGTCAGTTGAATCATGGAGAGGACCCTAGAGGATCTCAATTTTCAGATGGTATTTAGATGCAAACCTCTTAATATTAAGCTGGTAAAAATCACTACACACCAATATCAGTGATATTATCTCTTGCTGGAAAATTCTGATAAAAATAAGATTTGCAGATTTTATTTTTTTTAATCTCTACGTTTTTGTGAAATTAACAATTTACGGCATGCATTGGTTTCTTCCATTTTCAGAGGTTAATGTATATGCAAATATATGCCAGAGAATGTATATGCCAATCTTGCTCTATGAAACGTACTGATGATTTTAGCTCTTGGGGTGTGTGGGTTGCTAGTGTGTACGTACAGGGAGCACATGATCGGACAGGTTCTAGAAATTGGCTGTCGGGCATGTGCAAACAGAAGCTGTTTTAGAACCAGGATCTATTCGATCAGAGCCTTTTTTCCCTTGGAGTTTCCCTGCTTGTATCGAAGAAAAGATGAGCCTGAGCCACAACCACCCAGCCCATATACAAAAAAGAATATATTAACCTTTTAAAATAGTTGTTTCCTCATTGTGTTTCTTAAATGCCATTACTGTAATGAGTAAGGAAGACTTTTAATGATACTATAAGTTTAATTATGATGTAATTTAACACGAGTGAATCTAATTCAGATAACCTCACAGCACACAAAGGCCTGGGCACCCCATGTGGTTTCTGGCGCCCCCTTGAGGAGTTGTAGACCCAAGGTTGGTAACTATGGTAATTACTGTAGATTGAACCTGTTCTAAACAGTTCTAAGAAGATAACTTGAGGAATTAGACTTTCTGGGGTAAATCAAATTAGCATGTTCAGGATTTTGAACTAAGCGCAAGCTTTAAAATGTTAGTGCTCTTCAGAAATGTAATATTCTACAGAACTAATAAATAAAACTACAAATATATATAAATAAAATAAAAAAATATATAATGTTTAATATATATATATATATATAAAAACAGCCTTGGATTTGAATAGTTGGATTATGTTTATAAAATTAAGATGTTTTATTTATTTTATAGGTAATGAGGTGCTGGACCGGAAAACCTCTGAGGAACCTCATTATTTCCAAAACAGGGGTAAGAACACAAGCTACATACAAAAGCAAGGGTTTGTCTAGGTTTCGACCCTTTCTTTGATTTATTAATTTATTTTTGGCACATTTGTTGATTTCAGTTTTTATCATTTAGTTTCTTGATTCCTTTAAAGCACATATAATTTCCAAACATGTACAGGAGGACCCAGGGTCAAGAAAGCTCTTAAGAAAAGCACTTCACAGTTTTAGCGCCATTTTGAAGCCATAAAACGTCACAAAGAGCTTTTAACTTATCATACAGCAGTGTTTTTAGAAACAAAAACCTGGATAAATGTCAGGTTACAAATGAACGGGTTATTTAGCTGGTGTAACGTTATTTCCGGGTTGGTGAATTATTTCTGCATGTGTTTGTACTACATGCATAAAATACTGCGTATTTCTCTTCTTTTTAAACGAACTTACATGACTTGTGAAGAAAAAGTTATGACAGTAAATACAGCTAAATGATACTTCAACCTACAATCCATGCCATGTCTGTGGTTTAGCTGGCGCTATGGCCAAATTAACTGCAACTTGAAAATGTATTTAAAAACAAAGTGTGATTTAAAAGTCTCTTTCAGTAAATGAAGGCCACGTTTACACGAAGACTTGTAAACTAATAATAATGTGATTAGCCGGCTAACAGCTACTAGCCTTCCGCTTTGTTAAAAAAAAATCCCGCGGTTTTGCAGGAGCTCGCGGGAATCACGAGCTGACTTGAAGCGCGCGCGCCCACGAGCATTTTCTCAAAAATATACACAAATCATCCAAAATTTACACATTATTTTACACCAACGTGAACTATCCAAGGTTTAACATAGTTTACCTGTTTTCCTCAGCCCTGTAGTCGTCGACGCCGCGGTGTTTATGGCGATAAGACATGGCTCGTGACGGTGAGAGTTGTGTCGAGGTGAACAGCTGCGGAGAGTTTGACAAAGCGCGCGCTAGTCGCTCCGTAGTCGCCGTCAACAATCAGATCACATGACACCCAGCAGCATTATGGGTAAATTGGGAGTGCGGGGCTGCGTCCCGTTCCACAGTGTGCTCCCTACATCCTGCGCCCTCTACAGGGAATGGCGGGTTAAGGGAACGTCCCTCGACAAAAATTCCTCCGTTTGGACCACATTGTGATCAAAGTCTCTTGCGCAGACGTCACGTCCTACGTGCCTTACCCTGGTAACACAAGCACGTCGGCAGACAATACCAGTGGTTAATTTGAAAAAATTTTAGCTCTTTAAATATAATAGAAAATCATAAATCTTTTATATATTTTATTTTGTCCCTCTTTGTTAGTTATATATTTGCCTATTTATTTGGTAGTTTACTCTGTCTACTGTTATTATTAAATTGCATATTTTTGTTAAGCTTGCTTATATTGTATATCTTCTATTTAACTGTGGATAGGTGTCTATTTCATTTTTTACACCGAAATCTTGTACTTTATATTGTATACTCTTAATATTGTAATTGTATTCTAAAAAAACAAAAACATAAGTGCATTTTCTTTGTTACATCTACGACCATTCATAATAAGAATAAAAACAAATATTACTTTTCACAAAGTCTGCTGCTTCAGTGATTTTAGATCTTTTTGTCAGATGTTACTATAATATACTAAATTATAATTATAAGCATTTCAGTGTCAAAAGCTTTTATTGACGATTACATTAAGTTTATGCAAAGAGTCAATATTTGCAGTGTTGACCCTTCTCTTTTAAGACTTTTGCAATTCCTCTTGGCATGCTGTCAATCAACTTCTGGGCCACATCCTGACTGATAGCAGCTCATTCTTGCATAAACAATCCTTGGAATTTGTCAGAATTTGTGTTTTTTTTTTTTTGTCCACCCGTCTCTTGAGGATTGAACACAAGTTCTCAGTGGGATAAAGGTCTGAGGAGTTTCCTCGCCAAATTTTAATGTTTTGTTGCTCGAACCACTTAATTATCACTTTTGCCTTGTGGCAAGGTTCATCATGCTGGAAAAGGTATTGTTTGTCACCAAACGTGGATCTGATCTGTTTGTCTGGTGTACCCCAGAGGTGCTTGATTTGATTGCGATCTGGAGAGTTTGAGCCTTGAGCCTTTTTTGGCTGCCAAGAGCCTTGCATAGCAGGCTGTAGTACACTGGGTGTTCTGGGGTCTTTCTCTCTTGGCCAGCACAGATGTTTTTTGGTGATTTGTGTTGAATTGTCTCTTATGTGGAATCGGACTGGGTGGGGGGGGGATTAGGTGCCCATGATCTTGTCACCACAAGAAGCATTGTACTATGAGGTTAAACCAGTAATTAATAGTTCATCCTTTGGTTTACTCAAACTGATGATCAATTATGGAATGATTACAGAATAAATGAATCCCATCACAATTTATATTATATAACATATGTTTATATTACAGGGTCCTGGGGGCCTGACAATCACACACACAATACATGCAATTTGAGAGCGTCAATTATTCTAATCTGCATGTCTATGGATTGTGGGAGTAACCCAATGTACCAGGAGAAAACCCACCAAGCATGGGGAGGCCATGCAAGCTCCACAGACACAGACCTGAGGCAGGAATCGAATCGAAGTATAATACTTATCTGTGAACATTCAGTGGGTGAAACACCTGGAACGCCTGAACCTTAAAAATTGACAGATAACATGCCACCAAATGGCAGAAGAGGCGCCTCAGTCTGTCAGAACTTTACACACAAACACCACTTGTTCATTACAGGAACTTGACTGGGAGTTATTGCTACATCCCCTGTATAGTGGGATGTTTAACAGGCAGTCTGATAATGGTTCTGGCGTACTGAAAAAACGTTCTACCTTGATGGTATCCAGACACTAGTAAAACACTGGGGTAAGTACATTAGTGTAGGAGTTGACTATATAGATAAATAAACCCGAAGTTTAACTATGTTCCGTAAAAAAAAAAAAGTCCCGTTTTGACTTGAGCACCCTGACTAGATACAGTTCAAATAAAACATGGTGAAAGAGTAACAAAGTTTCTAACCAGTACAATCAGAGTAAAAAAGATTTAAAATAGCAAGACAGATGTGATGTGGGACTGCGTAACAATTTATTAAAGACGTTTAATAAATGAACAACCATGGTGATGGAGTAACGCGTCATATCTGGAGGTAGGCGCTGTTGTTGAGCGGTAGTGAGGTTTCTATCCCAGGATGCATTGCGCTTCGTCGCTGGTGTATAAATCCTGTTGCGCGAGAGTTTCCGCTCTTTCCGGTTGGTCATGGCGGCGTTGCGTGTCGTGACTCTGCGCGAGCGCACTGCTCTTACTCGTGTAAAGACTTGTTCCTGAGGAGGACTATGGTGAGGTTATTAGTTTATTATGACGGTTATTTCGTTTTAGCGTCTTAGCAAGGCTGAGGTAAAATAAGGCGCATTAAAGTCGCGGGTCAATGCAGTTGTTGAGAAGTCAGGGTGTTTTTTTTTGTTTTTGTTTGTTTGTTTGTTTTAAAATGGTGAATAGTTAATTTTATACTGGCGGTTGAAAATGTCCGTGTGTGGGTGTAAAAGTGTAAGTTAGTCCCGAGTGAGTTTAAAATTCTAAATGGGTTCTGCTCGACCACGTGGTCGTGTCTGTGCAAGACGTTATACTGATGCAGAGCCCATTTTCCATACTCACTTTTAGGTGTTTATACTGTGATTTATTTTACCACAGTTGTAGAGATTAATGTTTTGTCCTAGAGTAAAGTGTGTGTATAGTAAAAGCAGTTACTTTAACAGTAAAAACTAGGATAATATTTATTATTCCCTGGAATAAATCTGGATGGTGTGCTTGGTCACAAACATCTCGGCCCCAGTTTAAAAGAGACTTGAGTGAGATTTAAAGGACCGATAGCTGAGGAGATACACAGCTATAGTTGGTGTTGAACCCACAGAACTACAACTAGATAATCAGAAGTGGGCAAAGAGCTTCATGTAGAGTAGACGGATTGTGAGCAGTGCTGGATAAAAGCAGATGAGTTCAGGGAAAGGGAGCATTAGACATTACGAAGGCTGGTAATGAGATGAGGGAGAAAGTGACCTGTGGTTGGCGGTAATGTAACCTATTGGCCCTTAAACAAACATGTTATCGATTCTGTAAAAAAAGATGTAAAGTGGCTCTGAACACTAATTAAATTTACCTTGGACAAGCGATCATGATTGTTGCACACTTTGCATTGCATTTCTTAAGTAAGTTTTCTTGTGGTGCGAAGGATCATGCACATTTAAAGCAAGAATTGTTTATACAGTCCCAAAAGTATTTTGTCTTTTAAATTGCTGTAAAAAAAAAAAGCCATGAGAAGCTTGTTTTGTTTTAATAATTGCTTCAAAGTAAACAGCAGCATGGTTTCTGTTTTCAGATGGCTCTTTTGTGCACTACCTCTCCAGGCTTGTGTCTGACTCTGGATCACCTGTACTAATGCACCCCAGGTAAGCGGAGTAAATTTCCTCGTGTTGAATACGCCTCTTATCCAGCGGCAGTCAGCTGTGCAGGCCTATACCATGCCTGAGCTAGTGTTACTCTGCTGGAAAAGAAAGGCACTGCTGTTTAGGCTGTAAACAGGGCTTGCTGTTTTGGCAGTCTTGTAGCATGGCCGTGGTAGTGTCTTGCCTTCCTGAGAGTGGGCTGGTCACTGAACCCATGTGGGCAGCCCTAGTCTGCGGGCAAACATTTGTTAATATACAAATGCATAGTTTGTTTTTGGAAATGAAAGGTGCTTAGTTGTCTTCTCCTGCAGATGTTAAGAGATTCTAAGATGTGCAATCTGGTCCTGCAAGGCTGAAAGGTGAGGGGCATCCTCCCCACATGGAGTATGGTAAGTGTATTGTGTTCTTGATGCAACACTGCATAAACTATGCTGTGACGAATCAAACTTCAACACATCATTCTTACTGTGAAGTGAAGACACTATAATGCTGAGCATAATTCATATTTCTGACACCCACTGGCTGTTTGTTGTTTCCTCTAACTCTTCTTTTCCTTCAAAGGTGTTGTGCAGTAGCTGTAAAAGTAACAAGGTAAGGCAGTTCTTTACTTTCACTTGAAGCTCTCAACCCCAAGTTGATACCATCATGACAAACTGTGTGTTTTCGTGGTGTTTTTTTTACCTTGGGACAGTATATGCAGGACCGGCACTGGTTTTAATTGTGTACAGTCTAAAAGAACCTGACAAGAAGGCCTGCTACAGCTGTAATTGTTTTCAACTTTCAGTGATGTAAAAGTATCGTGTATTCACCTGGACACCTATGACGTGGTTATCTTTTAGGTTGACCTTTTGAGATGACTGCCTTGCCACAATGAAGACTGATCATTTTGTGAAAGATCAAGGAAGAGCAACTTGATTTCTGCATTTGCAAGAAGTGTTGGCTCTCTGTAATTCAGGCCCTCGGGATAAGGGCCCTATCCCTTGGATAGTTCCTTTTTAATTTTCTTTATTTTGTATGTAAACTTTTATACTGAAATAAACTTGGACATTGAAATTCTACTTCATTTGTTTTGCATTACCTTGGGAATTATGTTGTATGCTATTTAGTTTAACTGGAGCACTTTGCAAATCCTGGTCCCTATCCTTTAGATTTTGCAGTAGGGTGTTGTATGGTTCCTTTACAATGTGATGCACATGTGTAGGTTAGCTTAACAAATTGCTTCCAGTACAATTAAATGATTGGGATGATAAAGGGTTTGTTTAATTTGGGAGGGAAGTTTAGTGTACAGAATTACCTGATGCCAGTCTGTAAGTAAATTTACATATATAATCAGAATGAGTTCTATTAATGTACATGATTACTAAGGTCACATCAGACAGGCCTAGTGTGTAGGTCATTAACCCCCCTCAGTGAACAGCCTGCTCATGTAGAGAAAGGGGGGGTTGTACAGGACTGGTGACATTACAACATGGTAAAAATAAATAGAAATATTAAATCAAAATTGTGTTAAAGGGCATATGTAGTAGATCAGGGGTAATGCCCGCCCATTCTACTGGCAACCACAAATGTGTTTCTGAACTCTGGTAACCCTCCTCTGCCATGGTCCCAGGAAAAATCACTTGCCTTTAAACATACAGTAAAAAAAGTTGGAGTAGGCATATATACAGTATAAAAGGCTGACATTTGTTAACTAGTGATTAGAAGAGAGCTTGTGACCTGTTAGCTTGTTTTGGGTATTTGTTTGATGCATTTTACTCTGCCCAATTCCAAACCTGCATATTTGAATTCCAGTTTTGTCTTTTATACCCGAAATAACTTCTGTCCATTATTGCAACTCTGACTATAAAGGTTAGTTTCTCCTTTTCTGTTTTGATCGAACTTGACATTTTAAACAGCACCCTAATAGGATCAAGAAATGTAGGACAACTTGTGGGTTTTCAAACAAATGTTTGATCAGATTTTCAGCTTTCATCTACTGTGGTAACCAACCAGGAACACTGAGAAAGTGTAGGTTTTCTCCATATTACTTGTTCCTAAGTAAATGCTTTTGGCAATTTTGGTTAATCTAAGTTCATTTAGATTGGGTGACTTGGTTTTCTATAGGCTGTACAATTCATACCGTTATGCTATGCCACTACCTCCATTATGCTTGAAGTTTTTGGATCATGAGCAGATCCTTTCCCTTGTCTTGGTAGAGATAATCATCAAAGAACTTGTTGCTCACTTTTGTGTCTTGTGGTATGGCATTAATATTTCTGCCCTCACTGGTGATTTACTACCAAATTGTGTAGTGGTAAGATGGTTCAGTGTTTGTACAATGGTTGAATCTTTTTCTTGCCACCAAAATGGCTTGATTTTCTCATGTACAAATCTTAACACAGGAGAAGACCCAAGAGAAATTCTGTCTCTTCCTAGGAGAAAACCCAGGGTTCAAACAAACAGTAGACATTCAGAGTCACAATCAAACTGCACATACAAAGAGCTGAAGGCCACCAACCCTGATCCCAATCTAATCAAGCTCCCATGGGTGTGCCAGACAAATAAGTCCGATCCATGAAGACCCCACCCTAACCCACAGAAGCAAAACATATCCACTGCCAGGACTTGTTCTTGTGGATGAGGGACAGATTTCCAGCAATAAACAAATCAGAATATAATTCAAGTTCTTTAAATTTATTACAGGAATTGGATCAGATTAATTTTTTTTAGCAAAAATGATCCAAACTACCATTTTCTCAGTGTCCTCGCTAATCATGTTATAGCTTATACAGACTTTTAAGGTCTTTTCATAATTATAAATAGTATTGTGTTCTGTGTCTAATTTGCCTCTGTGTAAGACTTGTATCCCTATCTCAGTGATATCAGATCATATTCAGTGTGATTCTGTAACTGTACACTAGATGGCACTAGAAACCTGACTGTGTGAGTAAACTGAGCAACTCATTATATTGCATTGACAAGCCAGTTTTGCTTATTAAATTTTATGGCATCATACAAGAACGCATAATAATGTGGATTCTCAGCATGAAGCTGTTTATCTGTAATTGAATTAATAATGGAATTTTCAGCATGTTATTAAATGCAAAACAGTTCAAGACTTTGTTGGAAATGATTCCTCATGCTCCCAGAACCACCCTTTTTGAGCTCTGAAATATCCCCGTGCCATCAGGGAAGAAAAAAATGCAAAATGTCTAAATCTTATGAAAAATCATAAATGATCACTATAGTTATAGTGATCATTTTTAGAAATACATAACATTTCAGTAATTCCAGGGCTTTATTAAGATAAACCCATCCCCTAAATTCTTAACCTAATTTACACATCACATTCATCTCTGTTCACAAACCAGTCTTTAACTTTCTATAAATTTAGAAATGTTTCCTATCCCATCATTCACCTCCTCATCCTTTCAGTCTCTGATGTCAAAACATTCTGGCCAATCAAGCCTGTGAAGTCATCCTGACTGATGATCAGGCTTTTACACACGAAGAGACACCAAGTTTTATTGCTTTTCCCCAGAGATCTGGCGTCATTCTGTCTCATCACAGGAACTTTCCCACCGAGACCCCCAGACGGATGCTTGTCCCCCACATTTGATGGGGTGGAATTCTCCAGAATAGCCCCAGCATCTCCATGGCAACGTTCAAAAGCTCGGGGGTGAGGGTGTCAAGAGATGGAGAAGGAGAGCTAAAAGAGCCGCTGAGCAGAGCTGAAGGGCAGGGCACAAAGGCAGATTAAAAGCAGAAAAGGAAGTATTTAGACCTTGAAAATGAATTAGTCTGCTTCATTTATCTCCGCTCGGACTAGATGCAATATCTGATGAAAATGATTTCATGAACATCAGGCCTTCTGATATAAGATGATATAAGCTCTGAATATGATCTGATACTAGGCTTTTTCTAATCTTCAAAGCTCAAAGTTCCAGCTGACTCGGTCAAACATCAGGCTTGTTTTCACATAAAAGATTTGTCCTGTTTTGGTCAATGATTTTGAAGCATTTAAATACAGCAAGAGATGAGCTCTAACAATTTAAGGTGCCATTGACCCAAGATCAACAATCAGTAATGATGCGCAGCTCCAGGGCCCCTGCTGTGTGTGGAGCTGTGCATGTTCTTCTCATGTCCTCATGGGTTTCTTTTCACCTGCCAAAAACATCCCAGTAGGAGGAACAAATAGTCCAAATTGCAACAAGTGAACAAGTGTTAACACGTGCACATGCTGTCATGAGACAGGCCGGGATTCCCAAGATCCAAGACACACGCCGGAATAAATGTCAATTTTATCTTTATTTCATATTTACAAATACAAATATTACAATAGATAGTCTTTAACACAAAAAACAAACTTCATTATTAATCTCTCAGGTCTCTTAAAGTGCATCAGGTTGAGGAAATAGTATAAAGGATTATACCAATATAAACAGCATTTCACACACACCTCTGTCCAACAGAGACAGTACATCATGTAAGGCTTTACCTTTCGTGTAGCTTTGGGACTGAATTAAGATCTACAAACAGCCTATGTAAAGATTTACATCTTCCAAGGCATGACTTTGTACCTAATTTAAACTAAACTTGCTCTGAGCTAGGGGTTAGGACCACTTGGCAGAATGTGGAATCGACCCATAAACTAGTATAAAAAAATAATTATCCTATTTAGGTCCTTACACCACAGTGCCATGTCTCATTCTACCTGTTCGGCATTAACACTTAATGCCACGTGGTGCACTGAAAACTAAGGCGAAAAACATTACGACGTTCATAACGAAGAATAACAAACATCCTCTGATCCAAAATAATAGCCCTTACGACAAAGTCCTAGCAGTAATTCCTTTTTTATTTCTTTCCAGAGGCGCTCTGAAGCCTGCACAGAGCATGCTAGTGTTTAGAGGTAGTGAGCAAAGCTAAAGGCAATTCTGCATCAAGCTCTGCAAATAGTTTCACCATCTTTAACAGTCACCCTGCTGAAAAGTGAGGACAAATCACACAGAGACACCTGATTCAGTGGAAGACTTTGAGAGGAGTGGCTATCCTACTAAGGATCCTTTTCCGTGCCCTAGTCTCAGGCCCTACCAAGCAAACTGAATGAATGGTTCCTTTATTGAATGGCATTTTGGACAGACAAGGCTAGAAGACAGGACTGAATTGACGGTTGGAGGGGGGGGGGGGGGTGGCATTGGAGTCACTTCAGTCCAACAAGGAACACAGGTTTATTCAATCCCTCTTGCTTTTAGTACAAATACCTGTATACAGAATGACCCTAAAGTCACCTTAAAGACACAAACATACACAGACACGTCTAGCGGTCAGTCAATCAGTTAAAAAAAAAAAAAAAGATTAACATTGGGAGGTCAAACATCATCTCCACATGGGCTGGGTGGCAGGTCGTGGAATTTTAGGGCCAGGAGACCGTGTGCCTGGGGTTGTCTTAGAGGACACAGTGTCTGCATTCTTGGCTGATTTGGCTTTGGCCGCATTGATGACTGCAGTCCGGATGGCCTTTTTGTTAGTAGCTGCAGTTGGACTATGGATGGTGCGGGTCTGACTTGGGCTCTGGGATTCTGACTGGGGCGCAACCCGCTTAGAAACGCGCAAGGGTGAACCTCTTACTAACTGCTGATTGTTCTGACTGGGAAGTGTCTTCTTGTTCTCTGGGCTGGGCTTTTCAGCAACTGGGCAGTTCTGCCTTCCCAGTGCATCAGACTGGGCACTTGTTTTATCCCTAGTGCTGATGCTGCGCTTCAACTCAACCTGGACGTTGCTGGGCCGCGTGACCGGTGACGAGCGCAAGGAGACCGAGCGTGTTGGGGTTAAACGCGATCCACGAGGTGTTGCTGGTCCCTCAGCTGTACTTGGCTCTGGCTTGGGACGTGCTTTTGGAATGCCGGAGCTGTTACAAGACCCGGATTGTGAGGCCAGTCCCCTTTTCGAGGGACTTTTGTTAGGTGTTTTAGAAGCATGCGAGTCCTCCTTAGATTGGGGCAGGTTTGCACCATCTCTTTCTTCAGCCTCAAGCTCTTTTTTCCATTTTGAGCAGTGGCTCGGGGCTGTCCGTTGTCCAGTGGGTGAAAGAGCTTCATATGAGCGCAGACCCTTGACTAGAGTATGGCATTCCAAGGTCTCACCCACCCGTGGGTAGAGTCGCTCTTTCTCTGGGCTGATTGGCCCAGCTTCCTGTGCCAGTTGAGGTGAGATTTCTAAATGACAGGATCCCGGTGAGATCTTGGCATCAGACTTAATGGCCACTCTGTCAGATGGCAGTTCATGTGTGCTAGCTTCAATACAGTTAGTTTCTGCTAACGTGTCCGTCTCTACATGCTTTACCCTTTCAGGAGCTTTGTTAACCTGTGTTTCAACTTTCATTGCCTTGTTAGAGTCTAGTCCCGTGACTGGTGACGTGTCTATTCCCTGCTCTCGTGCAACAGGAAGTGGCATAGCTGCCGTATTTCCATCAACGTCTGTTTGCAACACACATTCCTCTAGCATAGAGTCCATTTTAATTCCATATAAATTACTTGTGGTATTAATACATTCCTTCAGCGAATGACTTCTAAGCGGAGAATTTGTACTGTTATCCTCTGAAACGAGGACCTGTGGGAGGTCTTTGCTCTGAAGAGAACCGGGGTCTGAGTTTTTTTCCTGAAAGCTAAGAAAGCGTTGTGGTTGTCTGCGGAGGCTGCGGCGGCTCCAAGTGTAGCTCAGGTTTCTCTCAAGTGTGCGCTCCAGGTCGTCAAGTTCAGAGCCGCTACAGACTGCAAGCGAACGCCGCTTCTCCAGGTTTTCCCGCTGCCGTTCTGCACGCCTCTGCTCCTGCAGCTCACGCTCAGCATTCTCCTGAGACACAGTATGAAAAACTTAATATTAGTGTGTGTAAAAGAACAATAAAATTTATTCTCTGAATTCATATCTTCAGAACACATCTACCATATATCCGATTGAACAGATGTAAACAGCACTCTCTGCTTCTTTCTATTTAGACTAAAACAGTTTATATAAGTTTGTTATTGAATGAGAAACGTAAATGCAAAATGATCTCCGGTTCACGATTCCAGAAGAACAAACAAAAAAAAAAACACTTTTAAGTCAATTTTTTGACATTAAACAGGCAAATCAGATTTTCCCCTTTTTTATGAACTAAAGAAACGCTCTGAGCCATTCTCTGTACACCATTTCTAGAGCTATAGTAAATAAGGCTGGACTACCAGGTAGCTTTAAAGAACGGCTAAGGTAGCCATTGGCAGGTAGGAGTTAGAGGCTAACCGCTAAATGCTAACCTAGAAATATTTAGCCTTTAAAACAGGCTAGGTTAGGCATTGTCTGTTAGCAGCTAATGGCTAACCTAGCCTTCTTCAGCTGACCCTCAGCTTAGCACACCAGCCTGAAGGCGATAGGATGATGCCATCACTTATGTTTTTCAGTGAGTTTCTTCTCACCAAGTTATAGCAGAAGCACTGTTTCTCCAGTGCCTTTAACATAATCGAACCTGCACTGCAGGTTCTGAAGAAGTTCTCACACATTTGAATGTATACATGTTTCCATTTGAAGTGGTAAAATGTTGATATTCCTTTATAATCCAGCAGGTGGTGTTTTCTCAACTATTCACACAGAACAGCATCCTGTGTGGTAGGAGGAAATTATTTGCCAAGTTTGTTTAGAATTATACCAAAAGCTGAGAAAAATTTTTTTAATATTGAATCGTAATATTTATAAAATCGTGAATCACACAATAAAATACAAGTTGAATCAGCTCGCAAGTTTCATGATGTATCGATATACATGATTCTTGTCCCTAGTAATTATGCATATATCTGCTTGCATGAGGTCACAGCAAAAACCTAATGTTCTCAGTCAAACTCCTGCCATTTTATTTAAACGGAAACAATAACACTTTTATGGATCATATCTCATTTTGATGGACAGCTAATATTATCCTCCTGTTCTGACTATAAACACGCAAGATGTTCCATCTGGTAATTATAGATGCTTCTCCAAAAATGGATTGTAAACCAGGCATAATGCATTTGTGTGATTTTTTTTAAAATATATATTTACTGACAACATTATTGAATTAATTGTGGCTGCATATAGTCAGGGTCATACAAGTAGCTTCCCTTCTCATCTTGATTGTTTCACCTCTGAAGCCACAGCAAAGGCAAACAAAAATAATTCAATCTTTATTTAGTCTTTATTTTTGAGTGTATGAAAGTCTTATGGTTATAGTATCTGACCATTTTGATTCATACACATTCCATACAAACTTAAATAATTCTTTTGATTGTGTAAAGCTGCTTTGTGACAATGACAATTGTTAAAAGCGCTATACAAATAAAATTGAATTGAACTGAATTGAATAGTATCTGTGTTGACTGAGGCAATTTTTCATATCAGCCAAACCAAAAATCCTCCAGCTAGAGCATTTTCCTCCTTCTTTTATTGATACCAATAACATTTTTTTTTCTTTACCAGTACTAGAAAATAAAGTTGTTTATCCCACATATGGCACAAAAGCTGTACATTGACGTTAACGTGGAAAATGTTTTAGTAAAACTTCCTTAAGCGCATGTTGGAAACCTCAGGCTCAGATGGTGGACTTACCCGTACAGCTCTTTGGAAGCGATGGCTGAAGCAGTGAAAGATGTGACAGGCTTCCTCCAATTTGAAGGAGCTTTCATCTTCACAGAAGAATTCCACCAAGCTCTGGCTGGTCTTGCGCAAGCTTTCCACCTCTTCCTCGGCTTCAATCAGCCTCACTTTGGCTGTCTGGATAAAGGAAAACAGAGTTGAAGTGGCTACCTGGATACAAGTACACATTCACAGATATACATACACACACACACTCACAGCACAGCATTCCTATTATACAGTATATTCCTAAAAATATAACTGTTCTGTACATTACCTCGAGGAACGGTCTCATCTGCTCTTCCATCTCTGAATCTGTCTGGACGCTGATTTGCAGTGTCTCTACTCTACTGTGTAGGCGGGACAGGTCCCCCAGAACAGTCTCTTCTGAGAGCCTAAGACAGAAGAAGTAACATTTTAATTTTAATCAAACATTAATACATCAAAACACTATTTACCTCCCGATACAATATGATACCCAGGTGCCGATTCAATAAAAATTGTGATTCTATAGGTATAACAATTTTATAAATATCCCAATTACATTTTTCCTCTATTTTTACAAGTTTAAATGCAACCCATTCTTTATAACATTAGTTTTCTCACTTACACAAGAGAATAACATTCAACCGAGCAGCATGTATCTCTGTCCTTCACCATAATTATTTCTTCTAAATAATATAATTACTCAGCAAATTATTTACTCCGACCACACGTGTAGGATTATAAAGACACATGACTCCTCAAATGCCTCCGAAGTCTCATAATTTGACAATGAGCATGCGGGTTGAGTGGCTGCGAGCACTTGGGCCTTCTAATACACTCGATTTTTGACTAATTAGCACTCGTGACTGGCGAAAGGATGTAGTGAGTATGTCTGAGACTTATTAAAACTAATTAGACTAATTAAGATCAGGAGCTATTAATGCATTCAATTTTTGATGATGTAATACCATAAAAATGTATTTCAGTTGCACCACTGTGGCTTATCAGCTGTGTCATGGTTAATCAAACCGAAAACCAGCCGAGTCTAGTCATTTGCCAATCGACCGGTTTATCTCGATTATATATACACTTTTAAAATCCGTGTGTAGAGATGAACGTGAATCACCACACAAAAGAATATGTAATCATAACTGAACTGATTCCTCCAACCCCGCCCCCACCACACTGCCATAGCACTACAGTAATAATATATAACCGGAAGTGTTCAAATATGGTTTACAGGTTGATTTAATAACTTACCGTGATGCTGCACTGACATGACTTAGCTGGCTGGGAAACGTCAGTAGATCCTCGTCTTTCTTCACAGCCTCCTGAAGCATAAAAACAAATCACAGTGAAATATAAGATACACTTCAGGGTCTAAATACTCCATCAGCGCTGAGTGCAAAAATCTGAATAGAGGTGAAAAATAAATAAATCAGAAAAGGTACATGTTAGGCTTGTAATGGCACGATAGTATCTGTATCTGCTCACAGGCATCATCAAGGTAAATGAAAATAATGTTTCTTAAATGACACAATACAGTCTAATGCCACAAGACATAATTTCCAGAAAAGATTTTTCAAATATAAACAAAACGAGAGAATGAAAAAGGACAGCAAAAATGGTCTGCAAAAGCTGCAGTACAAAAACTACTTCACACAATTAGCTTCAATGTTAAACACAAATGTCATCAGTAAAACTAGTGTAGCTGGACATAAGGAAGGAAATGTATGAGGGTAAGTCAAAAATGATCCGCACTCCGGTTATATTAACATCTTATAACGTCTTATCAATGCTTTCCTTCAAGGCTACTGTCTCCCCAGACTGATTCTTGCAGTTTTCTGGGACTCTAAATGGTCAGTATGGGAACATTATCAGGAAAAATTCAACAATCAACATTCCAACAATGCTTATAGAAAAGCTAAAGCCTAAACTTTGGATTGAATGCAGAGGACTGCTATCCAAGTGCGTTGTGATCTTGCATGATCTGTGACCTTACATGGTCCAGCAGAAACTTCCTATAAATCACCATCTTGTTTTGATGAGGTGAATCTCATGGCTTGTAGCTCAGGCTAAAACAGTCTTAACGAGGGAATAGAAATGTATGTTGACAGATGGACAAAGTGTATTGAAAGGCAAGGACATTACATCGAAAAATTATGTGTTTGTCTTGTCTAAAGGTTAATTAAAATAAATTTACAGCCAGAGTGCAGATAATCTTTTACTCACCTTCATAGTTTTCAGCTCAATAAACTACACATTTAAGACGTTTAAGTGGCTACAGAGAGAGTTAAGAAGCTTAATCAAAAAAGCAAACAAAAAAAACAAAAAAACCACACACACTCTACAAAACACATACATTTTCACCATAACTCTACGGGTTCAGCTTTCACCCGATGTTGTAAAGGTCTAAGTATTTTTGTTTATCAAAGGGGCCAAAGATTAAAGGAGCAACAGTGGAGTGTTTTAAGTCTGAGTGCTGTTAGTGAACATTACACTCATTCACTTTTCAGAAATAACTCTGATCTGATACCTGTCTAATCTCACGTTCCTAGTCTGTCTGCATCAGCCCCGATTCTGATACTCCGGATCAGAACAATGCATCTCTACTTCTGAAATGTTTCAAGGACCCATCACGAACTAAGACATTCTTTTGTGTTCCCTAGCTGAACGCTGACAATGGCGCACTATTCACACGACTATCTCTGTTCCTACATCACCTCTGTAACACAAACCTGTCAACCTCATTAAGAAACAAAGAGTTTTACAGAGAAACACAATGAAATCATGCTATACAGTTTCGATTGCAAATCAGTGTCCCAGAGCTGAGTGCGGACAATGCTCACAGTGATGTAATGCCTTTTTCACTAACGAGGCCCTGACGCTGGAATCAGAGCTGCGTCAGAGTAGACGTGTGCACACTACCGATGTACAAAGGTCCATTTGCATAGGGAATTCTACCTCGTTCTGATTCACTCATCTCTTTTTTTTTTTTTTCCTCTACGTCTTTTTATTAAATTTTTTTTGGTTGGGTCATGTAGGATTCTAATTCTGACGCACAATTTGGAGTAACAGCAAACATTTCATTCACAAATATAGCCAGCGTTTCACCAGTATGAGATTCAAACTATAACATGCTTCAAAGTGGCAGTGGATGGAAAAAAAATAGCACATCGATTATGATTTTACACACAAAATAAGAAATACAAGATTTTTAATCCTTATAAAATAAGTTTTTGCAATTTGGTAGCAGCTGCTAATTAGTTGAATATAACCGTCAGTACAATGAACAGATTTCTTCTTCAGATTATTGGATACTGTTTGTGATGTTTTTTCGGTCTTATTTTAATGCCTCTCATGAAACCAATTTTAACTCGAACGGTCATCTATCTTACCAAGAACAGACACCTTTGATGTGCAAAATTGCTCCTAGCAAATTGACTACTTATCTTTTATCCTACTGTATACATGTCTAAAGATAAGATGAGAAGTGAAGTTGACTGGATACACACCATGGCGACGAAATGTAGGAGGTCCACGCCTGGTTTGTTGGCTTTGGTGTCGGCCAATTTGAGCAGCGAGGCGATCCTAAAGCCGGCCGCGTTCCCTGCGTAGCCTCCCTGTGGGCACAAGTGAAGTCAGTGTGATTGTGTCACATGGTGCATGACTTCTTAAACAAACAGAGCATATCAGAGCCAGTGGGCTCACAGCATGGATATCCCCACTAAAGTCACAAAGACACACAAACACACACCAGAGGCTTTTATGTACCTTTGAAGTGAATACTTACGGCGTTCATGTAGTTCCCTGCCCTCAGCACCAGACGCAGGATGGAGTGTAGCTTGTGGCAGCTGAGCAGCTCTGCAAGCACAAGTCGTTTTAGCTCATGTTTTTGGATACCTGGTGTGTTTGGAAAGTGCTGAATAATAGAATTATTCATCAGAATGATCAACCTTACACAACATGAAAATCAGTGCCGTTCCTTTGTCTTTTTGTGCACTTTGGTTCTTTTCGATTTTAAATCAATGGACATTTTGTTAATTGTTCCTTTTATGCAGTCCATTAAATCATTCCATTTTAAAATGCTGGTGGAGACTGTTTTGTAATGGGGAGCGACACATGAATGTGATTTACAAGGCTGAGTAAAGTGACTCAGAATGAATGTGGATGAAGTTTGCTGAAAGGAAAGAGCCAAGGCCCCCCTGCTGATGGCTTACCTCGAGCTGCCTCCCCCAGACATCTGGCCGCCACACACAGAGAGGTCACAGCGGGGTCGAACTCCTGCTGCAGGATCATGGCATCTAGACGCAAGCGGACACTAACGGAGACCGGAAAGGACAAAGACTGATCACTGAGGAGCAATTGCACTGCATTTGGGTTGTGTTTATTTAAGTGGGGGTGGATGAGTATGAGGAGACACTAGGAGCTAATAGGGTGCACTGTATTTGCTGGGGGGGGGATACAGTTTCTTAGGAAATTGGTAAGAATGTGTTAACGCTTTCCAGTTTGGGAAAAGCGAGGTAGGGAAATGGTTGAATGGAGTTAAATACTTACTTTCTTACATCTATCAGTAAAATGATGAAGAGGTCTGGCTCTCTTAGCAAACTGCGGTCTCGGTTAAACCTTTTTAATCGTGCTTCCTGGAAAATACAAGAACATACAGATATTGAAAAACATATGAAGCTAATAATACTGCACCCATAATGTCAAGTGAGACATTTCAATGATTTAAATCTCAGTGAGTGAAAAAATAAACACTGACATGTGGAATGGGATAAGTTTGATATAGGGCTGTTCGAGTCAAACCAGGATTTGAATGAAGCCGTAAAAACATTTACAGCAGACATCAAACATAGCACGGTGATGA
The DNA here is from genome assembly GCA_030068275.1 of Clarias platycephalus. Classification (NCBI taxonomy): domain Eukaryota; kingdom Metazoa; phylum Chordata; class Actinopteri; order Siluriformes; family Clariidae; genus Clarias; species Clarias platycephalus. Next base: position 10,066,416 of record JAQQZT010000002.1, read on the forward strand.
GACACCGTATGTCTGTGAATGGTCCGTGATTGACTTGTACATTACAGAAATTCGGCTGGGAGTTATTACCCCACCCCGGTACAGTCCTGACCTCACCCCAAGAGATTTCTACATTTTTGGACCATCAACGGAGTTCCTGGGAAGCCAGGATTTCAGCCATGTAGCAGGCAGTCAGATCATGGCTCCAGCATACTGAGGCAAATTTTCTACCATGATGTACCCAAGCACAAGTGAAATAATGGGATAAGTGAATTAGCATATCAGGGATTATATAGAGAAATAAAGGTACTTTTAAGTTCTTCTGCTATTTTGCACCAGAATCAAAAGGTCTCAGTTTGACTTGAACTTGAAGTATAAATTAATTCATGATTTAATATTAATGGTACTAAGGCACTAACTGTATACAGTCTTCTGTAATAAATTTCAGGTGCAACACGAAACGCTTGAAATATGCAGCAAGTAAATATAAAAAATGTCATTATTATTTCCTCATAAGTTCAATTCAGTAAGGCAAAAAAAATATTAAAAAATACAGGAAGTAAATACATCCTGTGACGTACCAAAAAAACATGATTAGCTAACACTAGGGAGCAATAAGCAGTAGTGATAAGCAGTAGTGGGACCATTAATAATAATTACAATAATAATAATAATAATAAAAATGAGTGGAAGACTTGTATGTAAGAATTCTGCGATATCACAGCAAATGTAATCCAGACGGAGCGGAGGGTATGCAGTCACGCTAAGGGCAAACAGCAGTGCAGTACCTCTTCAGCGTCAGGCAGCAGTTTGCAGAGCTCGGCCAGTTTCTCTGCCCCATAGCGCTCCCCGACTCCTTGCCTCACATCCTCCACAATTTCACTTGCTGCTCTGCAGAGAAAGAAAACGACATTCACTTGGTCAGAGCATCACTGTTAAACACTGTCTTTCTCTAGCTAAAATATTAGAACTCTATCCTGAGGATAAAACACTACGTCAGGTTGTGTGTTTTTTTTTTTTTTTTTTTTTTTTAAACATTAAAAGCATGACAAGGAGGAGAACACAAAGGCTTGACCTCCATTTACATTTCACCTGTTTTAGTCTCTTTTGAACACGAGCAGGCTTATCAAAGGGCCAGATAGAGAATAAACCTTTTGGTCGTCACAATGGCGGCAGAAAAATAAATAAAAGGGACTGTACAAACATACAGTGCTCCATCAATGAGACCAAACGTCCTTACTGGTTCTGTTTCAAAGGAAAGGGTAAACTCCACAAGTGTGTCCATGACCAGGATGTTACAGGAGGTTGCGTGTCAGCATGTGGGTACGCTGGAGCTTGAGGAACCCGAAGATTTAAACAATCGTATTCTTGGCATGTCATGTCTTCACGGACCGTACTTCGTGCACAAAGGCACTCATTTCCATGCTGGAACATGATTGCACCAGGCCTTTTAGTTCCAGTGAAGGGAAATTTTTATATCACAGAACATGAAGGATACAACTGTGTGGCAGCAGTTTAAACACAGCCTGTGTATCAACATGACTGCACGGTTCTGCCATATACTGCACTGTGTCCTTAAAAACAGCTTACCAACATACATGCCATGTAAAGCCAGGCTATTGGTGCACCGTTACATAGAAAATGTAGTGCATTAGTGCTAACTGCAGCCTCCTTCATGAAGTGGAGTGACCTTGGACAACTCCAGAACAGTTTTTCCCCACATCATGTCAACACTGATGTGATTATCCTCATACCGAGACTCTGACAGCATGCTTTGTCAAGGTGCATGTATTAAGCTGTTATGGGGAGCCACAATATTTTTTTTTCCAGTTTTCACAACCATTTAATACTTAAATCTCAGCAAAATGACTTTGGCTCCTGTACCAAACGTTTTTGAAACCATGAACTAGAGATGTCGGGGCCATGGACTGGCACACAAGTTTTAGAAGTAAGAAAGACATGTCAGGAACTGACACTGAATGGTAAAAAAAAATAATAAATAAATAAACAAATTTGACTTTCATCTAAATCAGTCAAAAAAAAAATTACAAGTACAACTATTTTCTATAATGGAATATATTAACAGCGTTATGACTTCACGCTGGCGAATTTTCTATTTACTTAGTAAAGACAATTTTCCCCTTCTGCGTGAGACAGTACATGCAGGTGGCTCTTTCATTTTGCTCCCAAAGAGCCTTGAGAGAAAAAAAAGAAAAAAAAGCATTAGCTCATCTTTTTTGTACCTTCCAGCCTGTAATTGTTTATGTAACAGAAAACAAGTGAGCCACAGGAGCTGGTAACATGACATCATTAAAAAAAAGGTACAAGGATAGAACAAAAAGGTGCTCTCACTGGCCATGAGAGGAAACATAACTCATAATGCTCTGAATCCTAAGAAGAAAAGCCTCACTACACAAAAGCGTCTGTGGTCAGAGAAGATAAATAGGCAGAGAATGAAGACAATGTTTTAGCCTGCACGTGCACATCTTCACAATGCTCCCCAGAGCAAGTTCTGGCAAAGATCAGTGTTACTAGAGCCGCACTGCCATTGTGACTTTGTCAGCTAAGACTGTATACACACTCGGTGTACAAGTGCGGGCATGAAAGCATGCAAACCTACAAAAACCCTGAAATGGTTTTATTGACTTATGATGGTCACTGTTTATTGGAATGGAAAATGGAAAAGTGTTTCATCCTGACTCCGAGTAATCACTGCTGGTTATTTTCTTACTCACAATTCAGTCATCAGTATTAACAACTGTGTGTTAAACAAGTTCCTTGATTGCAATGTAACTTAAGCACTCTAAACCTATGATTGAGCCCAGTAGCTAGAAAGAAACCAACAATTACATGGTGTATTACCTGCCTTTTCAAAACAAGATGTTTTCTTGCCGAGCACAAAAGTAAGAATACGCTTGTGTTCCAAGGATTTACCGTTTTACCATTTCGTTTTCCAGAATAAGTGAAAAACGATGCCTTTAAATTCTTGTTGAAAGCCGGTTTCTATGTTCTACATGCATGTTGCCATTTGAAACGCTGTCCTGTTCAGTTTGGACACCTGTACTTGGGAATTTCGTAGCTCACCGTTACAATAAAAGAAGCATTTACTCCTAACACGTGGGATAAATAACTTTATTACAAAACTTCACCTTGACTCATTGCTATGGAAGAAAATTTCTGAACGTATGCTTAGAAAGGGTGCCATTACTTCAAGACAAGTGACCCTAATACTGAAACAAACTTAACAGGTCAATAATTTTAACTTCCTGTTACTTCGCTCATAAAATAAACAAGCTTGTGGTTTTAAAAAAAGATAAAACCTTCGACCTCCGCAGCGAGTGTCAAACCCAGCTGTTCACGTCAAATGTTAGAAGAAAAAAAATACACATCTCAGCTCTGGTTTCCCTCCCTTCCCCCTTCCTTTTCACACTCCTGTCACTCCTCAAGAGGGCAATCATCCAGTCAAAACAAACATACCACCCTGCTGCCCGTCACAACTGTAAAGCGCTTCCTTTCACCGTGCAATACATGACACCTCCAGTTCCTCTATCTCCAGACAAAAACATCACGCTGTGAGTTTGTATTTACTAGCGCAGGAAGTGTGAAAAATTTACGTGTCCTTACATTTTGAACTGGCGGAGGAAGATTCCAACGTTCATGCTGCGCTTTGGATCGAGCAGGGAAACCTGTGAATAGACAACAAAAACGATGAGACTGTTATAATAAATATAGAAAGTAATAAATCCGGCACTTTGGTAATTTTAATTATATTACGTCTGGTGCGTTTAGAAGATCATATATATATTATATATTATGATATATATTTAAAAGACAACATTATAAGGCGGCTTGTGTCTGTATCAGAAGGGTCATTTAAATAAAATGCCTATCGAGACAGTAGGTTCATGATAAAGAACAAGCTTTTCTCAGATTTCTTAAATTCTAACGGCAAATGAGACGTTGTGATAAACCTCACCTTCTCAGTGCCGGTTTTCTGTGGCGACCTGCAGCGGCGCAGGTTGTGACCAAAATTGTCGCTTCTCTCATTTTTCTGTGCCTCCTTCTGACAAAACAGCTCATCCAGGGAACGCAGGTCAATAGTGAAGTCATCGTCTTCATCGGCGGTCAGAGCGCCGCTCCACACGCTCTTCCGACCTTCCACACGCTCCTTAGGGATGCGCTCCCAGTTCAGGTTGCGGAGCCGCTGCTTTTGTACAGAGCTACGCCGGCTGACCAGAGCAGGAGGTGGTGGAGGTGGTGGAGGTGGTGGAGGTGGTGGAGGAGGTGGCGGCGGCGTAGTGGGAGGGGGAGGGACTGAGAGCAAATCGGCAAGCAAGCGCCCTTCCAACGCAGACTCGCCCAAATC
>JAQQZT010000002.1:10092457-10110138 GCA_030068275.1 Clarias platycephalus
AAATCCCCAGTATTGTTGTAGAATGTAGAAAATAAATCACTAAACAAAAACCAAGAAATTTGCAAGTGACCCCAAACTTTTAAACGGTAGTGTATATGTGTGTGTGTGTGTGTATATTTGAAAGCCAAGAACTTAGTGGAACATTTTTCACATACCGGTGACTGAAAAACGCTCTTTGCAATGATGATACAACAAGATGATTTAATTTCTTTTGTACTTTTTGGCCTTAATCCTTATGTTAAAGTCCTGGATTAAGAAGATCATCACTGAAGTGTCTGGAAGATGGATGAAGCACTTGATGAAGATTTTAAGATGAAATGCAAAGTCATTTTTATTGTCTCGCAATTTGTTTAAAGCTTAGCGTCTGAAACTACAGGCTGTTCCAAAAGTCTCAGGATCAGGAAATTCCAGATCCTGCCATAAGCATGGTTTCAATTCTTTTGTCTTTTGTCAAAAGGCAATTGTAAAGGTTTGTGGAAAAAAAAAACGTATATCATCTTATATCAAGTATGAAAATGTTGCAAGATATTTCGCTTAAAAAAAGTTGTCTTTTTTTTTTTTTTTTTTGCTAAAACTTCCCTTATGTATGAAGATTTTTTGGGACATCCTGAATCGTAAAGAGGGTTTTAAATGCACATTGTACTGGGGTGAAAATGGACAGAAAGCACATTCAGTCCAAGCAGATGTCTACACTGACTATTGAACCTGATTTGACGTCATGGGGGGGAGGTACAGGTGGATTTGTGTAACATTAGAATTTAATGCTTGATCAGTTTTTTGTTTCCTGTGAGAGGGAAAGAGAAGGTTCAGTGAGCCACGGGGGCTCAAACGACCAATCTTAAAAACATCTCTTGGGAATCACGGAACTCCTAATGTGAGACATATACCATCACTGGCTACCAGTCAGAAGTGATTACTCATTCTTGCTGGTTATTTTGGAAACTGGCCAAAGTATCTTATATCTTGAAAAAGAAAGTCCCTGCAATTACAGTGTACCCAAACAACTCACAGCGGCATGAGCTTCCTCAGTGATGGAGAAAAGTACAGGGTTAGGGTTATACTAAACAGCACATAAAATCTGAATAACAAAGAACTCACTCTTAAGGAGTGGAAGAGAACACTAATAGTCTAATAGTAATGTGTTTTGTGTAAACAAGCATAATTAAATTCAGCACAAACCGGTTTCAAAATAAAAACTGTTACAGTATGGGAACAGTTTCTTGAAAGGTTAATTCATTTGTCTAACTGGTATTGTTACATTATCTCCTGTGCATAGACTCTGGGCAGGTCTATAAACAGAGAAATTGAAAGTGGAGACCATTTTTCCATCCCAGCTGGCAAGCTCCGACTTGCTGTCTCCGTCCCTATTGTCACATCTTGATAGCGTTTGTTTTCACAGCAACCCATCGATAATACAGATACAGTATAACCTCCTGAGTAGGAAACACCAGTTATAAGCCTGGAGCACCACTGAGTCCAACATGCAACCACACTGCCGTCCATTTAGAAATATCAATCTAGTGTTTGTTGTTTCCTCAAGGATTTACTTTGTATCTCAAACTATAGTATATTATCTATTATCTATGGTAGTGGTCATCATTCTGGTGTCCAGGGAACCTGGGGAAATCACAACCCAGCATTTCACTCTCACTCACTTACTCATCGTCTATACCGGGGGCCTGGAGCCTATCCCAGGAGCCTTTAGGGCATGAGGCGGGGTACTTCCTGGACAAGGTGCCAATTCATCGCAGGGTACACACACATACACACATTCAGACACTTATTTACACACTACGGGCAATTTGGGAACGTCAATTAGCCTAATCTGTATTATAATATTATAATAATAGTTATAATATTATAATAATAGTCTTTGGACTGTGGGAGGAAACCGGAGAACCCGGAGGAAACCCACAAGTACAGGGAGAACATGCAGCCTCCATGCACACAGACTGTGAGGCGGGAATCGAACCCAGAACCTGGAGGTGCAAAAAGATGGTGCTATCCACTAAGCCACATTATTAAAATGATTTTTTATTAATGTTATTAGTGAGATTTTGTATTAAGCATGTATTATTGATCACTTGAATGCAATAGGTGTATTTCCAACTTTAATAATGCAAAAAAACAAGTAAGCCTACAAATATAGTTCACTTCAATCTAATGCATCCTGTTGGTAAAGTTCAAGATTTAAATGTTGTATGACTCTAAATAGCCAGTATAGTGCTGTACACATTTGAATTAGCCTCTAAATATTAAACCAGTTACATAAAGCTTACAGTATATTCTTAAATAATTAGAATGAGTAGTTTATGAACAGGTCTGCTGTTTTATAATTGCCTTGTATTTGGGCTGCAGCTTGAGTCGACGTTGACGCCTTTTTCCTGCAACTTCCTCTTGAGTTTGTTCCAGGGCCGCCATCGGTCAACTCCATTTCCGCTTCTCATGGGTACATAGAAGCAACTCACCCCAAGCAAAACACACACATACACATCAAAACTCGTTTTATAGCATCAGTCAGATATAACAAAGGCAGTCTCCTAAAGATGGAGCGACTCATAAATGTATGAAATGTTTGGAGGAAATAGGAATGGATGTAAGAACAGGTTAGAGTACACTGCACATTATTGACAATACACAATTCCTGATTTGATTCATGCATATCTGGCCTTTAAATACATTAGTGCAAACTAATGTAAACAGGATAACCTGAAAGGAAAAGAGAGGAGTAATTCTGGGCAGCACCAGAATGATCACTGAACTTATTGTCTCACACCATACAGAACACTGCAAATCTTGTACCAAAATGATTCTTGCAATTATGATTCATTTTCACCAGCAAATAACAAACAACATGGTTTATTCATACAGTACATGGCTGGACTCGAGTCAAATATGTTGCAACTGCTGCTGGCAGGATAACAGCCATGCTGAGCATTTCCAACAAATCAGTTCTTAGCATTTCCTATTTCCTAAGAAACCGTTCATGCGTCAATTATGGATGTACTTATCACAAAGTCACAAGGTGTGAAAGCAGACGAACATTCTCACCTTCATGGTAAAAAAGAAATTATACCAATTTTCCAATTTTCTTTCAGGCACAGACATGAAAAAAGACACAGGTGTATGAAACACTTTTCGATTTTTTCCCGTTATTTGGAAATGTCCAGCATTGTATTGCAAAAGTTAAATTTAATATTTTCTTTAAGATGTTAAAATGTGTGAAAATGCAGCATACGACAAAAAACATGTACAATTTTAGTCACACACACATATCCACACACAGAAAGAATCTCTAATCCTTGGCAGTTTTTGTGGCTGACTTGGGTTTCCGGACATCATAGCTCTCAAACAGATCAATAGCAAAACAGGGAGTTTCCGGCCAAAAGCATGTCAGAGAGCTACTCATCCACTGCAAGTTTAGAATTACAAAAACAATCTAAATTTCTTTTGGTTTATGTGTCAGGACTTATATTTATTTTTATTTTATTTTATTTTTTTTGGGGGGGGGTATTTCCAATTTTCTCCCCAATTTAGTCGTGTCCAATTCCTCCCCGTCACTAGGGGGCTCCCTCATTAANNNNTCCACATCATTGCATTCAGTTTTTATTCACAATTTGTTTAGTGTCCCAACTTTTTTGGAATCCGGTTTGTATTTATTCCTGAGTCGATAGATTTCAGGCCATGTTTTTGACTAACACAATGCAACCTTGAGATCCAACCTGAAATGAAATGATAAACCTGGCCTCTTTCCCCATCTATTATTTTATACTGTATTTTGTTATCATGTTTATATAACTGTTACCGTAAGGCCATGTTTTATAATGTCCTACACATGTATGGTCCTATAACTGTAACACTCTTTATTAGGAACATCTGTACACCTACTCCATGCAATTACCTAATCAGTCAACTAGTGGCAGGAGTTCAATGTACATTACATTATGTAACATACACACATTGCATTACAAAATGGCTGGTAAAGCGAAGATAATACACAGCTAAAGTTGGAACTTAATCCATTTGTTAATATTTACTGCATAACTTTATTGTGTTTGAGAGGTAGAGCTGATATTCATTACAACAGCGCAACCTCATGTGATACTGCTATCATAACACTTCACAAATCAATAAATTATGATTTGTTTGTTTACTTAACCAGTTATGTTGCTCAGACAACACATCTCCTTTCATGACTGGTGGAGCTGGCGAACAACAATTAGCGACTGCCTGGGGTGAAAGTAGTATTTAGAAGTATGTTCCAAAAGGGTGAGATAATAAACCATTGAGTTGTTGGACAGTCCTGAGGAACGTACCAGATTTACTTTATACACCGCCTGGCAAAAAACATTACCCACTCCAATATCTCATTTGGTCTTTTGCTTTGATTATGGCAGTGGCATCATTTTGATAAGCTTATGCAAGCTTATTAGCACATCCCAAAGTTTTTCCATGGAGTTAAGGTTTGAACATTGATGTGGACACCTTGTAATTCAATGTATTCAAGTAATCAGCTTACCTCTTTTTTTGGGGACATAATGTTCCTGAACCTAGACCTGACCAACAGATCACAACACTGCCCCCACAGGCTTGTACAGGAGGCACTAGATATAATGGGTACATCACTTCATCTGCCTTTCTTCTCACTCTGCTATGCATATAAAATTGGACTGATCGGGCTACATGACCTTTATCCAATGCTCCACAATGTATTCTTTATGCTCCCTAGCTACTGTAACTGCTAAAGGCTTTTCCCCCGGATTAGCCTAACTGATAAGTGGTTTTCTTAAGGCTACACAGCTGTTTAGTCCCAACCCCCCTTTGCATTGCGTGTCTGAAAATGCCCTTACTTTCAATATTAATCATAGCTCAAGTTATATAAGTTCAATCAAACGTTTAAGTGATCTCCCATCATGCTCTTTCAGGAGGATTTTCAGAATTGTCAAGTCCATTTGCAAAACCCATCAAGCACCATAATTAAACTCGCTCTCATGAAGACCAGCCCAGGAAAGCAAGACCAAAACTCTGCTGCAGAGAAGAAGTTCATTTAGAGCTACCAGCATCAAAAATCACCAATTAACATCACCTCGGATTAGAGCCGTTATTTACATATCTGCCGGCTTTACAGATATGTCAATATCTCAATATCAACTGTTCAACAGGAGATTATTGCATATTTTGGAATATTCTATACAGTATATTGATAAAAACATATTAGGGCTCTAACTCAGTGTAACTATTGGTGGACTAACTCATCTGAGCATGTTTTATGCATAGGAGTGAGTTTTTTTCTGTTCTTTTCTCAAGATACGGAGGGGTCGGGTTATAAAGGGGCCTCGCAGTTTATGAATAATTCGATTTAAGAGAGTTATGACTTTGACTGGTCTCAAGAAATCATGTGTAATAATATCTTTCTTTTTTTTTATTTGACCTTTTCTCTGTATAACAAGAGAAACATATGCAGATACTTAAGAAACGCATTTGTGAGTTAAATATGGCCACATGGGAATTTGGGGGCCTTTCAGTTCCAAACCTGAACAATAGCTTAAGGCATAACTTCATTAAACTCCATGAGCCATGGATCTACAGGAAACATGCAACAGTTTCCCATTCCAAAGCAATAAAACAGCTTTAGACTTCAAACAAAACTCTTCAGGTCTCAAAAAGGGGCATTTTGCCCACATCCTTGTGTTGTCTGGGGAAAAACAAAAAAAATTAACCACAACTATAAGGTTATAAAACTTGCGCATCACTACCCCAACTTAGCTAGATGTTACAGGTGTGAATCAAACATCCAACATCTGATACTTAAGCACCGATATTCACTGTGCTTTGTCAGTAAATATTTTCTACCATCCAACACAGACATTTAAGGGTAGGTCAACTCGCAATATCGGATTGGACTTGAATTGACAGAACAAGCTTTAGTTGACTTAGTGGATCAGTCCAGGGGTTCGCCTAATGGAAAACAGGTAACGCTTTATATTACAGCTGATGTCATGTCATCTTTACGCAAGTCCAAGAATGTCCAAATGGCTAAATTCTGCTGAAAGAAGTCATAAAACACCTTGACACGGAAAGGCAAGAGTACTCCTGCTTGAAGTTTATTGAGTATTTAATAGCATGTTATTTTGTCCATGCTTTCTAGATATGACTCATTTGTAGGTGTGTCTGTGAAATATCAGCAGGGCTTGTGCTATGTAGAAATGCCAAGTCATGTTGGCCCTCTAGAGGCAAATTCATTCATAACAATATAAAAGTAAGAGGCTATTATTAGACCCATCTTGTCATCGGTGTCAGGTTTGACCGCTTGACAAATAGACTATATATAGATTCTTTCTAGTAACAAAACAAAACAGGGTCATTGTATCTACATTGAGAGTACCACATGATCATTACTGTATGCGTTCAGTAATGGTCTTCACATTTATCCACAAAGGACCACTGTGATTGCAGAATCCACACCTGACTCTACGTGTTCGATCACATGACACTGGTCGTCAAACGTCTATTTCCATCTCCATCTAGGTGAGACTTCTATTCAGCAGAAAGAAAAGCCTGGAACCACACACAGTTCCTTTAGATAGGATAGGATTGAAGACCCCTACTATATTCCAAAGGAGGTCTATAAGGTGTGTTAAGCATCATTGTTTTATTCATTGTTTACACATTCATTCATTTATCCATTCATTGGTTTTTAGTTACCTTTGAACAGGAGATGGAAAAGAAACATAAATAGCACACTTAGATATTTTAGTGGTTTTTGTGCGCTCTGCTATGTCACCTATACACCACCTGAACAAAAACAGTGGGCGTTTCAGAACAGCCTGCTTCAAATGAACAAAACAACAAGAAAATGCTTCATAGAAGAAATGTGGTAAGAAAAAACATCATGGATGACCAAGATCTGAGACCTCTTAAAAGCTTTTTGAAGTTGCACTGAAAGAAAAAAAAAAAATCCACAACAACGACAGGTGGACGGCACGATGTTGTAGTGGTTAGCTCTATCGCCCTGCACCTCCAGGGTCCGGGTTCGATTCCCGGCCAGGCTCGATTCCCGTCTCTGTGTGCATGGAGTTTGCATGTTCTCCCCGTGCTTGGTGGGTTTCCTCCGGGTACTCTGGTTTCCTCCCACAGTCCAAAGACATGTAGGTTAGGCTAAGTGGCATTCCCAAATTGCCTGTAGTGTGTGAATGAGCTTGTGCGTGTATGTTTGTGCCCTGCGATGGATTGACACCCTGTCCAGGGTGTACCGTGCCTCGTGCCCTAAGTCTCCTGGGATAGGCTCCAGGTTCCCGCGACCCTGAATACAGGATATAAGATGAGTGAGTGAATGAGTGACAACGACTGGAGAAATCACAGCTTTGTAGTAAGAAATTCTCCATGTGACAAGAATTCAGAGGATTTGTTAGTGAGGCTAATCAAAGAAAAACTTGAAGTTTGCTACGGATTGGATTTTGGAGTAATGGAAAAAGGTCATTTGATCTGATGAGTCCAGATTGACCCTACTCCAGAGCAGTGGGTGCATCAGGGTAAGAAGGCAAATACATTAAGCGATGCACCCATCATGCATAGTGGCCACTGTACAAGCCTCTGGAGGCAGTGTTATTGATTTGGGGTTGCTTCGTTTGGTCAGCTCTAGGCTCAGCAACTTTATGTGGCAATAAAATGAATGTCCTACATGAATGTACTGAATGACCAGGTTATCCTATCAATGGATTTTTTCAATGTTAACACAGGCATATTCCAGGACTCACTATTTCAATAATGGAAGTCAAGCACATTGAAATAGTATGTCTTCAAATCTTCATGAAATAAAGTACCAACTAAGTTCTGAACAACATTAAACACTGTTTACAGTACATGCACTTACTGTACACCTTTGTCTTTCTCCCTCTGCAACTATATTGCACTTGTTTCTTTTTCATCACCAAATCCAACAAAGCTGAGATTTTACTTTGAATATGTTTGCACTTGCCTCTAAAGTGTGAGATGCAACTTAAAGTGCCTGGAAATTGCATTCATTTCACTATTGTTTTGAGGTAATCTAATACTCATACTCAATACTCAGGTTAAATTACCGAAACCACTAGTGTAGTGTCGTGAAAACCATCAAAGATGAAATGCCAGGCAGGGTGGGTTAGTTGTAGTTTCTAAAATATCCCCGTGTGAAAGGATTGACTTAGTGGAAAACGTGACACTGGCACATCAAAAGGGAGATGACCATCTCCGTCTGGTCACAACCAAGCGTGCACAAAGATAAAGCACGTCAGATGCGATTGTTGAAGACAGGACCATGACATCACTCCCGACAAAGCCTTTTTTTCCCAAGGCAACAGCCAAGCAGTGTAGTAGGCAAACAGGGAATAGAGGTAAACTCCCACACTGAACTGGGGTGCACTAAGCAAACACTGCCGCCTCATCAGGGCCGATGATGTCAACCCATTCCCATACAGAGCTGACGAGAGGCAAACAAAGTTGCACTTGGACTCTGGGAGGGAAGAGAAAAACATGGGAAGTTAATGAGACTCTCACATCATGGGTCTGTGGTTTAGTGGCTCTTTTGACATGTCAATCAGGCCAAGAGGTTGGGGCACGAAGCCGGGGTGAATAGGTTGGTGGCGTGTTTGCTTTTTGAAAGAAAAGAAACATAGAATTCAGATGAGAAATGGAATGGTTGGGAAGAGAGGTGGACAACGTTATTGTCAAATCTTACTACACTGAATGGGATATGAGCTGAAACGAATATCAGTCCAGTAATAATAGCATATCATATGCACAAACAATCAAACAAACAAACAAATAAATGAATGAATGAATGAATGAACGAATAAATGAGAAGTAAAGTGGAACACTAAGGATATAAATAAATAAATAAAATTAATAAATATTTAATTACTTGTCACATTTACTTCACAGCACAATGAAATAATCTTTTGCATATCCCAATTAGGAAACTGGGGTCAGAGCGCAGAGTCAGAGACGTTACAGCGGAGCAGATAGGTTTAAGGACCTTGGTCAAGGGTTCAACTTGGCGGTGCTGAGACTTGAACCCCCAGCCTTAACCGTTTGAGCCACCACTCATTAATTGATTAATATTAGACATTAATTAATATTAGTGTAATATTGTGTACAACACACAATATTTAATACCTTAGTGTCAATTAGTTGTAGACAGTGGATGATAGAATTAAACATCTCAACCTTCCGTTGTGATTGTGGTACGGGGGGAGGGGGGGCTGGGGGTTAAAAGTTTTGAGATTACTGCATCACAGATGGCTCTGAACCAGTGAGAAACAGGTGCAGCTGATGACAGATGAGTGGTTGGAACAGACGAGAGGGGAAATGAGGTTGCTGCTGAGGTTGTTACTTAGGACCTAAGCACTATCACATCAGCACGATGATGATATGATGTCATCGCCATCGCTCTGATAATGCTGTTTGAATAGTGCTGATGTCATGCAAGGGTCCTCTCGTTCTTCTAAAGATTCTTTTTTTTTTTTCAAATTGCTTTTTCAATCATCTGGGCCCTTTTGCTCAAAAAAACGGCACATGGAAAATCGGCACACAGGTTGGAATCTGCTGCCATTTGGACACCTGCGAGTCTTCACAGAAGACCATTCCTAGATCTCATCGAGCTGAACAATTTTCAACACAAGGTCAGATATTTTGGATCATTTACTACACACACTACACATCCTACACAAACACACTTCACACACGCTGCCCATCCTACACACACACTATACACACACACACACACATACACACACACACTACACATCCTACACAAACACACTTCACACACGCTACCCATCCTACACACACACTATACACACACACACACACACATACACACACACACTACACATCCTACACAAACACATTTCACACACGCTACCCATCCTACACACACACTATACACACACACACACACACACATACACACACTATCCATCCTACACACACACTATACACACACACTATTCATCCTACACACACAATACACATCTTACACACACACTACACATCTAACACACACTACACATCCTACACAAATGATGACCAGCCCAAGTACCTGCGTCATTACGATCACCACCAAACCCAGCCCATATGATCTCAAAACTTTAGGGATGCAAAATTGCAAAGGGATTTTTGATGTCTCAAACGGTTTAGCAATGGTGATGCCTTAAACATATGCTGAAAAGTAGCTAATAACTTCCTGGGTGACATCATATTACTGTAAGTGATATCACATTGAGTGACATCAGCAACCGAGGCTTTTTGGAGGTCTTAACATGTTTAAAAGGCACACAGGTTGTATGTTGCGCACAGCTGGCAATGGCGCAGGTGCTTGGGCAGATCATCATTGCTTGCGCCCGGGAGCACCAGAAAGACACGTCCAGTTGTGATGATGCCTTAAAAGCAAAAGTTAACAAAAGTTTTTAAGGTAATGGCACCCAATGGTTCCCGTTTCCAATTCTGGATAGTCAAGATACAACATGTTTGTATTATCCATATTATAAGGATTAAATACTGATTTTGTAACTACAAAACCCAGATGAAAGTGAGTAAGTAAGAAGCCACTATTCGTATTGCATAAGTGTGCTCGGTTTGGACCTCTGTCCTTTTTTGCCCTCTGCTGGCTGCTAGCCTATGTGCTACGTGCACATAGCTATGCCTACAGTATGTGATCATTCATTTTTTTCTATACCACTTATTCTTGTGTAGCTTCGTGAGGGGCCTGGGGCCCTAATAAGGGGAGCTTGAGGTACAAGGCAGGGAACACAGGGAACACACTGGACGTGATGCAGAGCACACACATTCACAATGCCAATTATGCACTATGAATAAACTGGAAATTCCATTGCATCTACAATGTATGTTTTTGGACCTTTGTGGTGTAGGCAGTGTAGCACCTACTAGGCGTATAACTAAAAAATTAAAAAAATTAAAATTCATATTTTTATATAGTTCTGTATCATGCTTTTTCTGTATAACTGCATTTGCAGTCATGTGGTGCTTCCCATTTTGGCCAACCAAAGATTTATTTAAAAAGCATAAAATTTCTGCATAGTCTGGAGGGATGGTTTCGTATAATCTGCAAATACTGATTTAACCCTCAAGTCTTAGTCTAGTCAATTTTACAACAGCTCTTCGACTTGACTTTGACTTGCAAATAACTCCTTTGTAGAGTAAAAGGCCTTCCTCTTCATTCCCTTTCCTATTGTTCTTGCTATTCTTTTTCAATGCCTTCTTTGATTTTTCTTCTATATTTCACTCTCAATAGAGAAAAAATTATGTCTACCTCCATTTCAATTAAGGTTGACTTTGCTACAGCATCTGTCATTTCTTTTCCCTCAATTCCGGCAAATAAGGTCTATTAGCAGGCTTGTATCCCCGTCCACTACAGTTCCCAGAGAATTGCTAGAAACACTCCTGTAAAAACAGAGATCTGTGACATGTCGTTCAGTCTTAATTCTGAGCAGTGTTACGCACACACCAAATTCAGCATTTCTGTTTTCTGGACCCCGGAACCCATCAGTGTATATTTTCTATATGACCTCATTGCATTTTTGAGATACTCCTATTGATTCCTTCTGCTATTGTTCTTGCCATTCCCTTTCAACGCCTTCCCTGATTTTTCCTCTGTATTCCATTCTTCCTAGACAAACATTAATGTCTATCTCCATTTTAATGAGGATTGACTTTGCTGTATCATGTAATATTTCATTTCCCTCAATTCCAGTGTGGCCAAGTACTAAACATAACTTTAACTTCACCTCCGCTTCGTTCGATTCTGTACAGGACTGACATTATCTCATTAGTAACGTCAGGTCGAGCTTTTGATTTCCCCTGCCATAAGAACATCAATGCTGCTGAATTACAAAGTAGAACAAATAAGGACATTTTGCTGGCTTGTATACTCTGTCCAATACAGTTCCTAAAAAATTGCTGCCAGATTTGCTGTAAATTTACAGAGATTCCATCTGTGACATGTTGCTTAATTTTTAAGTCCTAGCTGGGCTACCAATGATCTCGATGGTTGCAATGATGATAAATTTGAGAAAAATGTACAGTATACAATCATTTTAGCTGGAAAAGGTATTAAAAATTAACACAAACCTCTTGTGCTATGGACAAAGTGCAATAGATTCTGAAAAGTTAGTCATCAGTAAGCAGTCATACACTGCTGTATTACAATAAGTAATGAGGTTTTGATAATAAGCAATAAAAAGATAGATGCACTGCCAAAAGTGGAAATAACTCGACTATAGTTACATTTAGTCACAATAAAAAAAAAAAATATGGATGCTGATGTCACTGAATATGGCATAGGTTTAAGGCATCATTTATGACATCAGCACTACAAAAGCATCATCAGAGCGATGGCGACGACGTGTCAAGATGTTATCAGTTTGATATCATAGTGCTATTTCTAATCAAACGTTTGACTAGATTCAAAAACATTTTACCTGTAAGATGTAATTTCTGTTTTTACAATGTACATTCATAGGTATATGAAAGTAGTCTAAATGTTTATGATGTGATTATTATTCATTAGGGGACATTAAATCACATATTTTTTCCTATTGCTGCCGGAAGTTTTAGTATGGGCATGCTTATTAGACACATGCAAGAGCAAACAGAACCTTGTTAAATATTTTTCTGTGTGTGCCTCATGGTTGTGATGCAGTTTATCATTGATAGGCACAAGTGCAATGTGATTTCATAATTTCCTATATATGCTGAGTTATGAAACTGCAATATCTGTTGGAATTCATCTTTTCTATTGTTTTCAGCTATACATTTTTCGCCCTTGATTCCCCCCCCCTCTATATTCCACAGTCCCGTGCTCTCTCTCTCGCTGGGGAAACAGTAATGTCTTACTCCATTTTATTGAGCGTCCCTCAATTCCAGCATGGTCAGGCACCCCATAACTTCACTTCACCTCTGCTTCTCTCAATTCTTTACAGGACTGATATTATCTCATTAGTACTGTACTAGTACTAGTCCTGTTTTCTGGATCCCTCAAACCATCCATGTTCATTTTTAGATATGACCTCATTGGACATTTGAGATACTGCCCTAATTTTGGACTTATCACAAGCGTTTCTTGCCCTGGTATAAATTTTAAATTAAGGCTTGGTACTTTTACATTAGCAAAAGGTGTCCTCGGATAGGGTCCAGGCCCCTGAGAAATAAATAATAAATAGTATATACCGTATAGATGGTGAGTGAGTGACAGGGCAGGGGTTGGAGATTGACCTAAATGTTCCACAACAATGTCTCAGTGCATTTCCCTACACATTGTCCAGATTTTTTATCTTTTTTGTTTTTTAGAAGCTAATCAATTAAATATAATGTGAGAAATCAAGTACACATCTTAACATTGTTTGATATATTAAATGTATGAACTCCCGCGCACGCGCTCTCTCTCTCTCTCTCTCTGAAAATGTATAACGGCATCTTGTAGATTTTCCGCAGTGCTGGGCGTATTGATACAACCTTCCCACGTAAATCTAAGCACCACTAAAACTTTTCCCGGGTTCCTCCGCCGCCTTATAACAAAAGTATTTTCTTTTGTATCTTGGAAATCTAAATGTTTTTTGCATTCTTGAACGATTCACGGTAAACTATATATAAATCTAATAATATTAATGCATCAAGGCTAATATTAATTAATTACGTAAATGTCTTTTTCACCCTTTAAATCAGTCAGTTAGCGGTCTAGGTTTTTTTTTTTTTTTTAATATATATCAAAAGTAGTCCCGCCCTCCGCCGCCATTTTGTTTTAGGTTATTGTTAGCAGGAGGTCTGCGATGGTGGAATTAAAAACTAGTGCGTTTGATTTTCACAAACTCTGCCTTTCTTCTATTTGAGCCTGGACATACACCAAAACCGCTTCTACACCAAAAACCATCAAGAATATTTCGGCGTAGTGTTAGGTTTGTGCTTTATGGTTTATATCAGTGCTCTTCTTTTAGCTAATTAGCATAGCTAGCTAGCTAGCTAACTACGGGAGAAACGGCGCTGTATTTAATGCTGTAGCTGGGATTTTTAACGTTGCTTGATTAAACAGGCTCCATTCACATCCATTTGTGATAGTATTTTTTTGAACTAACGTTAGTAGCTTATTTATTGTCACACTGACGACCAGTCTGCAAGACCCGAAGACAGGCGGAGAGATGGCGAGCTCGGTGGGAAACGTGACCGACAGCACAGGTAACCTGCACTACAAGAGCGTTTATATAAAGAGAATAGAATCAACGTGTTTCACTATGGAATTATCTATATAATTGTTAGTTTTAAAAAATGAAGCATTATGATTAGCCACAAGGTGTTAATTAATTGATGAGTTGCTGCCAAAATATGATACCGTGGCGTGAATTGATGGCAGAATCTATCTATTAGTGTTCCACCATTGACAAAAAAAAAATGCTAAATGTGTAAATGTACTATAACGGTAAGAGTAGGATGGTTCGATACTTTCTTATAGCTATTTATTTAATAGAAACGACATGTAGCACGTTCTGATAGGGATGTCTATAAAAAAAAATGCTTCCACTACGTAATCAAATTGAGCGAAACAGTACCCAAGCTTGCTGGTCTGCGCATGCGCGGCTTGGATTGGCAGATATATGCTGAAAGACTAATCACAGATCCAACAGGAACAAATGCTTTAAAACGTAAAAAAAATTACATGGTGAAGAAATATTATTTCTTGTGGGGGCATTTTTGAAGGAGTCTCCAGCGTGAGTACTTTGCAGTAGTAACAGGTTAAGCAAGGATACTTGTATTAGTTAATTCATTAATTCATTCATTGATTTTCTATAATGCTTATCCTGCAGAGAGGGAGGGGCTGGAGCCCATCCCAGGACACTTCTGGCACAAGGCAGGGCACTCCTTGGACAGGGTGTAGGGCCTGGTGTTTAAAATACAATATATATGGATGGGTTGCAACAAGGATAAATTTGAGAGCCTTATGCTACTGCACATGTTATGTTTTAATAAAATCTTTCTAGCTGCAAATGGCAACAAAAAAATAACGCGACCACTTTTTATGCTACATAAATGAACAAAGTGCAACAGATTCAGTGAAGTCAGTCTCCAGTAAGCATTTACTTCTCTGAGTGATGAGGTTTTCATGGTGAGGAGAAGCAAGATAAATGATGTGTTCATAGATGTATGAAAGTACTCTCAGTTTTTATGCTGTGATTATTATTCCCAAGTGGCCAGTAATTCATTTCTTTTTCCCTACTGCTAAAGTAAGTTTGAATATGGGTTTGTTGGTTAGTAGTACGCACATGCAAGAGCAAACAGAAAGTTGTTAAATATGTTTTTCTTTGTGTACCTCAGATGGTTGTAACGCAGTTGACCATTGATTGTCAGCTTTGGCCGGCATCAGTACTGTTTCTTGTTGAATTCATTTCATCCCTTCTTCACTTAAACTGCATCATTTTCATTTAATGGATGAGTTCAGTGATTGACTCAAGTACAGTAAATTCAATATTCTGTAGTCATCCTCATTTGTTAAATCAAATGCTCACTACAGGTAGTCCCCGACTTATATTGGAGTTACAAATTTCCACGGATACGAACGGATCACAGTTCGGACCACACTTACATTTGTGCGAGATTAATTTCTTTAGGCGCCACATGATGGCAGACATAGATTTGGTCAAGTGGATTGGTATGCTTTACATTATATTTTTGTGTTAAAGGCATATACGCCTCACTTTGTCTGACTTAAGAATAAATCAGACTTATGAATGTGCTCTTAGAACAGAACTTCGGGGACTACCTGTATTAGTATGATGTACTGTAGTCATCATTAATTTTGCACGCTCGTACATAAAGTTATAAAACTGCAATATCTGTCTGAATTCATCCTTTAAATAGTTTTCCAGTTAATTTTTTTTTCATTGCTTGTTTTTTTTTTTTTTTTTTGTTCTTTCATCCTGAGTGAATGAGTTTCTCAAAGTAAAATGTCCAAACAAAGAATAATCGTTCTAAAGTTAATACATCGTACTATTAGAGAAACTCAGTCATTATTATTAGCATGTTTTTTTTCTTCCTTTTATTTATTTATTTTTTATTTTTAGTGTGATGCTCCTTTTATTTAATAAGCATGATAGTAGTTATTTGTCATTTCTGTTCTTTGTCATTTTATTTTTGCTTCATTTCCATTTTTGCTAACATCTTGTTTCCCCCCCTCCTCCTTTCGGGTTGTGTTGGTGCCACAGAACCAACAAAACGTATGCTTTCCTTCCAAGGGTTGGCTGAACTGGCACACCGGGAGTATCAGTCGGGTGATTTTGAGGCAGCAGAGCGCCACTGCATGCAGCTTTGGCGACAGGAACCAGACAATACCGGTGTTCTGCTGCTGCTTTCTTCAATCCACTTCCAGTGTCGCAGACTTGACAGGTAAGGCTTAGGAGGACCGGGATCTCCAGTGGGTTCTTGAAGTGCAGCTGCACTGTTATTTTCTAATCTGAAGTTGTTTAAGTTAAACTCTTGTATTTGAAAAAAGTTTGTATTGTTTAAATGCTGCTCTTAGTTTTGCATTCGATTGTAAAGTCTTTGACAACTCAAAGTTAATTTTTTTAGGGTTCAGTGTCTTAAAATTAGCTGGATATTTCAAAACACATGGCATTTACAAAATTGCAATATAAATCAGCATCTATGTATCGTGATATCTTATCACTTGTGATTCCCATTCCCATCTCTATCATTCATACTGTGTGTACCTGTGCTCTGAGCATGGGGAGACTAAAAACTAAACTCACTGGTGAATTTGGAAAAGCCAACACCTCCTAATCTTTATACAGTCCACATTTTCGATTTCTCATCCGGCGTTCACTCTCGGATTCCTGAACAAGGAGTGTATTTGGCTGAGGACGGAAGAAGTACAACTTGGCGCAAACAAGGTGTAGGAAATTTATTTCTTTGTACGTGGACTTCAACCTGGAAATTAGCTGATTTACAGTAAAGCTAAACAGTTTATTTTTAGGTTTAACCTTTTAACTATTTCTACAAACTCCTTACCCGTCAACAACTGGTACTTCAGCTAGTTATTAATAGATTCCCCTATATATTGACATTATCATCAACAATAACACTTCAATAAATAGTTTCATTCTGATTCTCTGGTGATGGGAGAGTAATTGGCCTTCACTTTGGCTTTTAGATTTGTGATGATGTAAATCTCTCTAAATTCGCTCAATAACGAGACAGATTGTTCACCGACACTCCTGTCCTCACTGTTTGTTTTTCCTACTTACCAGACCAGTCTGCTTGTAAGGAAGTTGCAAATTACGTCACTTGGCACTATTATGTAAATCTGTCAAATTGCCACTCCATTTCTTCACCGTGTTGCTCGTAGGAAAAACTGCATACTGATTTCCTTGTTTCTGTTTCTCATAATGTTATTTGTGAAAAGTGTGTTGGCAATTGAGGAAAAATACTATTTCTGAGAGCTCTCATCTAACTTATTTAGGACATACTGATTTTACACAGCTCTCGTTTGCAAAAAGTAGAACATACCTTTTTTTAAAAGAAAAGGATATGTCTTGCCGGGCATGTATGGCTAAATCCAGTTATTTTATTGGATCTTTAATGTTAAAGACTATTACCTGTTTTAGATCTGATGCAAAGACACTTGGCTTCTGGCTCATTAC
>JAQQZT010000002.1:10110238-10129111 GCA_030068275.1 Clarias platycephalus
CCCCCCCCCCCCCCCTTGAATGCAGGTCTGCTCCCGTCAGCACTCTGGCAATCAAACAGAATCCCATGCTTGCTGAGGCCTACTCGAACCTGGGCAATGTGTTTAAGGAGCGTGGTCAACTGCAGGAGGCGATTGAGCATTACCGCCATGCGCTGCGCCTCAAGCCGGACTTCATCGATGGCTACATCAACCTGGCAGCAGCACTGGTTGCAGCAGGAGACATGGAGGGTGCTGTGCAGGCTTATGTATCTGCTCTTCAGTACAACCCTGTAAGAAGTATTTAATAGCAATCCCTATTAATAGTGAGCAGCTTTATAGTATAAGAACAAATGTTTGTATTTAATTTATTTCGTTTTTGTTGTTCTTTTGCAGGATCTGTATTGTGTTCGCAGCGATTTGGGCAACCTTCTTAAAGCTCTTGGGCGTTTGGAAGAGGCAAAGGTCTGTTGTGACATGTCAGCTTGTGCATGATATTCTTTTCGTTTCTTTATTCCTTTCAGTTTTCTCTGCTTTTTTTCTTTAGACACTAGCTTATTTTGAGTTCCCACAAAACTCTTTTAAAGCTGTACTTAGGGAGTGAGTGCTTCCCTGACCCCAGACAGACACTAAGATCTCTTTCTGCTTTCTAGACATATGGCACTTCCTACTTTTTTTTTTTAATTCTTCCTACCGTTTCACCTGTCCTTAACTTTAGGCCCACACCATCACTCACTCTGCTGTTTAGCGGACCTAGCAACACAGCTAGTGATACAAGTTCCAAAGAGGGCAATATGCTCTCTGTGCACCTTCCAGAACCACACCATCAGTGTGGTTTAATTTAAGACCAAAAGCACCAAACATTATCATTACACTCAGAGGGACCTCTTTATCTTCAGTGTTGTGTTTATTTTATTTTAATTATTTATTTATTTTTAATATAGTGATGAGTTTAAAGTAGCCATATTCTCCTCATTGCCATCCTGCAGCCCTCTCTCACTCCTTCTGCTTTTCTGTCTTTCAACACTGCTTCATTCTGATCTAGTTTCTCAGTCAGTGCCCCTTCACACAGGAAGAAAGGCTGGGTCCTTCTGTCTCTGACCAAAGGGGAAATCTTTAAACCAAAATTGTTGTTCTGGCATGCTCTGTTTTATTTATTTATTTATTTTTTCTCTTTAGAGTTGTGGAGGGATTATGCTGGCTCGGTCTTGAACAAAACACAATGGATTTTATATGAAATTAGTGATATTTGCTATGCTAAAAATAAGATGGCTTCCAACCCAGAACTTGTTCAAATTTTGTTTGTCAAACAAATTGGCATTTATTCAGTACTCTTTGAAAGCGCCTGTTTTGGATGACTCTATGAAGGTCAATTTTTTTTTCCCATTCCCACGCACAAAACAAAACAAAAAAGCTTTCCTTGCTCTTAACCAGATGAGTACGCTTGTTGATTTTTAGATTTGTGGGAGATTAAAGTTGCAGAGAAAGTTATCTGCTTGTTGGGTAGAAGCCCTCTTATTTGTTGCCTCAGGGGGGAGGAGTGGGGAGGAGCACCAGGGTTCCAGCACCCCTCCATGTCCGCTCTGTCGCTCTGCCCCCCCGCGCGCTCGCTCAGGGCCCGTGGAGTGTGCGCGCTCAGAGCTGCTTGCCTGACTCTCCAGCCGAGCTTAACTGATACCCTTTCAGGGCTCCACAGTGTTCTAGTAAACAACTAGACTGTATTTTTCCCCCATATTCAGACTTAAATATCACTTTTCCACTCTTCCATTTTTCGCCTAGATTGGCTGAGTGAGTAGCAACTGGGAGGTTTAGGTGGTGGTGTGTGTTGTTGACACTGTGGTGATGTTCGCCCTGGGCTGTGCCAGGCAGGCAGCTCCTAATCTGCACTCCACTGCACGCGTCAGATGCGATGATAGAGAGAAAGAATTACACACGCAGCGCAAGCATTGACCTCTTTATTTCAGAGCTGTGGATGCTTCTAGATACAAACCATTAAACCACAGACTTTTTTTCTTTACCCATTGGGCAGGATTCAAGAAAGCAGGACAGGATAAATCAAGCAATGTATTAAACCATGTAAACCATGCTAAGAGTAAAAAAAAAAAAGTAAGGAGATGATGGAAAAAAGATTTTCTTCCTTTTGTGTTTCCATTACTGGTATGATTAATATTATTCATAAGGACATGTTTTTCAGTTCATTTGGGGAAGATCAAGCCAGTTAGCCTCCCTCCTTTTACTTCCCTTAAAAAGAGGATGAATAAACATTTAAAGTGTAACACAAAGCCTTTCTTCTCTCCCATCCCTTCATAAGCATTTCCTTATCACTTTAAAAGTTCAATTGCTGTTAATTGCATGGTTGAAAATTGAGTAGGATATTTTATTATTTTTCTTTTATCTTTGTTTTTGTGAATATTTTTATATCCATATAAAACAAATGTATTGATTGTCGACTTTTACTAACGCTCTTGTTTTCTTATTTTGTCTCTTTTGGTTTCTTCCACCACTGATATTGTTATTTAGAAGGTTTCAGGTGGGTGACACTATTCCTGCGTAGGTGCGGTCTGACGGAAAGGAACACTAGGGCAGCATCAGTCCTCTCCTCTTCTTCCAGCTGTGGCCGCTACCCCCAGACAAAGTCCAAAAATATGGTAACGGGTTTGTAACTGCCAGCAAAAAAAAAAAAAAAAAAAAGGCTTCATGCCTCAGTTCTTCTGTCTTGTTAATACCTTTGAAGAACAAAAAACAGAGGAATAAAAAGTAATTGACGAAAGACTACAGTTTTATTTATACTTCCTCTGTGCAACTTAACATCGCCCAAAATAGTGATAGAAATAAAAAAAAAGATGTGGATTGGATGCAGTAAGCAAACAAAAACACAGTAAGAACCCTCTAACTCTTACTTGTTAATTATTTTTTCCTGTTGCTTTTGTTTATCCTTTTGTTTTTCCTCTTGATTTGGAGTTGCAGCGTTCCGCTGAGCCGATGATGCGCTGTGAGTCTGCAGCGACGCATGGGTTGCGCAGCGAGAAAGCGCCCTCTATTGCGATCCAAATGCGCCTGCGCGCAACAAATGCTCCCCTTCCCCCTTCCCTTCCGGCCTGCAGACTACAGAACCGCCCATTTAGCCCACTAGCATGGCACCCAGCGGACCCCTTGCCCAGCACAGGACACTATTGGCAAGCAATTTAGTTGGCCATATTGTGGCCACCATAAATCCTGAATTGTGTGTAGAATTGAACAGCTTTTTAGCTATGGTGTGTTCCTGAGGGTCGGATGTATCCAGAGTGTGTGTCAGTCTGGTGGGCTCAGGAGTGCCAGGGGCTTTTGGTCTGTGGTCTGCGCGCTGAGCCGGTGCGAGCGCAGCGAAAAGCGGCGAACAAGTGCAGTGCGACCACGGCGTGGCAAAACTCAATGGCCGGCCGTGTGGCTTTTTTGCGCCTGCATTACAGGGACCTTCACCTACACTCCACACAGGCATTCAAGGTTGTGAACGAAAATACGAAAAAACTAAATTTTATATGAATTTGTGCACTCTTTGCTCAAGTCACAACGCGCAATCTTAGTTTCTGTGTATATATTTTTTTTTACGTCTCATACCATTCTTTCAATAACGAGACCATAACTGAAAAATGTCAGTTAGGGTGAAGGTGCTGGTCAGATTTGCGCAGCGCAGGAATAAGCGTGCAGCTTAGCGCGGCAGAATGGTGCGCATGCGAGCCCACGCTGTAGACTCACTTTTTGCTTTATGGAGTATGGACTCTAACTCTGGTTTTCTCTACCCTTTTTGTTTTCTTCCTTTTTATTCAATCTCTTTATTTATTTACCCCCCACCCCCACCCCACCCAACCTCACATCTCCTCTATCTCTGCTCTATTACTCCTCTCTTGCCCCTTTTCCTTCTGTTGCTTTCATTGTTAACCTATTAAAGGCTTGCTACCTGAAGGCGATTGAGACTCAGCCGAACTTTGCTGTGGCGTGGAGCAACCTGGGTTGCGTATTCAATGCTCAGGGAGAGATCTGGCTGGCCATTCATCATTTCGAGAAGGTGAGTAAAGGCTTTCAAATAAACATGGGAAGCAGTTGAAGTAGTGTTTTCTGAGAATGACGGATATAACTGGACGAAGTATTTGATTGGTTTTGTTTGCTTTGTAGGCAGTAACCTTGGATCCAAATTTTTTGGACGCCTACATAAACTTGGGCAACGTGCTTAAAGAAGCCCGCATTTTTGACAGGTGAACTTTCATTTTGCTACCTTGTTTTTTTTGTTTTTTCCGTTGTTAAACCATGATGTCAGTAGACTATACGGTGTTGAATGTAACAATTTTTGTTCCTGAAGAGCTGTTGCTGGTTATCTACGTGCCCTCAGTCTGAGCCCCAACCATGCTGTAGTCCACGGCAACTTGGCCTGCGTATACTACGAGCAGGGTCTGATAGACCTGGCCATCGACACCTATCGACGTGCCATCGAGCTGCAGCCTCACTTTCCCGATGCTTACTGCAATCTCGCCAACGCGCTAAAGGAAAAGGGCAATGTAAGGATCCGTGACTCTGTACAATGCCACATTGTTTTTTTTTTTGCTTTTTATACAAAAAGCATTCCTTTTACAAAGGGATATTTTAGAGCATGTTGTAATGAATTAAGAGGTAAAATGCTACGTATAAGATTAAATCGTCTGTGGTGTTGCGTAGGTGTCAGAAGCCGAGGAGTGTTACAACACAGCACTGCGTCTTTGCCCTACACATGCTGATTCGCTCAACAACTTGGCCAACATCAAACGGGAGCAAGGCAACATTGAAGAGGCTGTCCAGCTCTACAGGAAAGCTCTCGAGGTAGGGAGTCTATAAGTATTCGCACGCTGTTTGCCGTGACTCTGCACACTCGGGTCAGCCATGCACCTATAGCAAATTTCTCAGTCCCTTTGTTTGCCGGTGTGTTTGTGTTTGTCGAACAGGTGTTCCCAGAGTTTGCTGCAGCCCACTCCAACCTCGCCAGCGTCCTTCAGCAGCAGGGCAAGCTGCAGGAAGCCCTCATGCATTACAAAGAAGCTATCAGGCATGCTGTCATTTCTGCTCATTCAGTTTTATTTTTTTATTCTGTTGTAGGCATTTATGCCATTTGCGGGATTTTTATAACTTATTCCTACACTCTGAATACCTACAGGATAAGCCCCACCTTCGCTGATGCGTATTCCAACATGGGAAACACGCTAAAGGAGATGCAGGATGTGCAGGGGGCACTTCAATGCTACACACGTGCTATTCAGATCAACCCTGCATTTGCAGATGCTCACAGCAATCTGGCTTCAATACACAAGGTACTATGGTTTCCCAGCACTGACTGCAAAAACCCATTTGCTTTTATGTATTATGTTGCAAACCTTTCATTGTTTCTACGGCGTGTTGTGAACTTTGGGCTTTTTCCCAATGACTAACAAGGGGCCTGATGTTAATCGAAACACCCCACACAACATTTTAGCAGTTCAAAAGTAAACCTATTGTAGTGTGTGCCAAAACATCTGCTGTTGCATCGTGAAAGGTGATGTGTTAATTAAATCAATGCCATTTTGAATGCATCTTTGCACTTTGTCCCACAGGACTCTGGAAACATTCCAGAAGCCATTGCGTCTTACCGCACTGCTCTGAAGCTTAAACCTGACTTCCCAGATGCATACTGCAATCTTGCTCACTGCCTGCAGGTATGCACGTTAATTGTCGGTTCCGTTCAATGCAGTTTAATTTCCTACACTGGATAGATTTGATGAGTGTAGCTTAATTGTTTTCTGTTTTATAACACTTATTAAATTTAACTACTGTTGAATACTTAACATTCTAGCTCATCAAAGAATATAATTATATTTTAAGGCTGTATTTGAGTACTTTGTTAGAAAGCACTATTAATTATTTGAACGCTGTGGAATACTGTTTTTAAGCCAATCTTAGAAAAGGCCTAATAAATTAAATTTCTGTGTGAAGTTTAAATATAATTCTAAGCCAGTTGAGCACAGTAGGATTAAAATGCACTAAATAAATGTTTAAGCATCAGTTTTGATCTTGTATGCAGTTGCTCTAATATGTTACAACCGTTATTTTTTTCAGATTGTATGCGACTGGACTGATTACGATGAGCGCATGAAGAAGTTGGTTAGCATCGTGGCTGACCAGTTAGATAAGAACCGTCTGCCCTCAGTGCATCCCCATCACAGCATGTTGTATCCTCTTTCTCATGGCTTCCGCAAAGCCATCGCAGAGAGACATGGCAACCTCTGTTTGGATAAGGTACGTAGTTTTCTATAGGGAAACACATTTTTGTGTTATATAAATTCTGAAATATAAACAAAAGGTTGATCTGTTAAACTTAACTGATTTTCATTAAAAAAAAAAAAGAAAATGTACTTGCCCTCGGCTTCTCACATCAAAATATTATCTGGTTGCTGAGTTATCCTTGGCTTAAAACTATTTCAGTGGTTGGGGGGAAAGTGCTTTGAGAGATACTGACTGACTGCGGTGATCTTTATCTGTAGTTTTTCACCAAAAATCAGTCGTCTTATGATTCCCTTATAGATCAATGCTCTTCATAAACCTGCATACGAGCATCCTAAGGACCTAAAAGCAAGCGGGGGGCGTTTGCGTGTTGGTTACGTCAGCTCGGATTTCGGCAACCACCCAACCTCCCACCTCATGCAGTCCATTCCTGGCATGCATAACTCTGAGAAGTTTGAGGTGAGTTTTTTTTTTTTTTTTTGTATTTGTGATGGGTATGACTTGTGGTCTGCTCTGTAGTACTGTGCTAAGCTGGTTCAATTCTATTTCCAGGTCTTCTGCTATGCCCTCAGTCCTGATGACAGCACTAACTTCAGGGTCAAAGTGATGGCTGAGGCTCATCACTTTACTGATCTTTCCCAGGTTAGAACATGCCACGAAAAAAGCAGACTGGAATAGTTTTAATCTCGCTTCCCTGAGTTCAGTTTTAATGTTCCTCACGTTTTTCTGTTCATGTGTATCTTCTAATAAGATTCCCTGCAATGGTAAAGCTGCAGACAGGATCCACCAAGATGGAATTCATATCCTAATCAACATGAATGGCTATACCAAGGGTGCCCGTAATGAGCTGTTTGCCATGCGTCCAGCTCCCATTCAGGTAGAAAAATACAAATGAACACTAAAAATAGATGCTTATGCATGATTTTATGCATTTAAACAATTTGATGAATAAAATGGCTTTATCAGGCGATGTGGCTTGGCTACCCTGGCACCAGTGGAGCTCCCTTCATGGACTACATCATTTCTGATAAGGACACATCTCCAGTTGAGCTGACTGAGCAGTATTCTGAGAAACTGGCCTACATGCCAAACACATTCTTTATTGGGGATCATGCTAACATGTTCCCACACCTTAAGGCAAGTATAGCTAATATGAATTTCCTTAACTGATATAATGTTGTAATAAAGTGTTGTCTTGGACAAAAGAAACATTTTTTTGTGTTTTTGTTTTACAGAAAAAGGCAGTGATTGATTTTAAATCCAACGGACACATTTTTGACAATCGCATCGTACTGAATGGAATCGATCTCAAGGCCTTTTTAGACAGCCTCCCAGATGTCAAGGTCATTAAGGTTAGTGAGGAACCTCCAGAATATTTAAGTTTGTGCTTTATTTGCCAACGTGACTCCATTGCTGATCTGAGGGTGTTTTTATTATTTTTTTTGTAGATGGAATGTGACAGCCAGGAGTCAACAGATAGTAACGGAGCCCTCTCCATGCCAGTCATCCCAATGAACACGGCTGCCGAGGCCATCATTAACATGATCAACCAAGGCCAGATCCAAGTAACCATCAATAGTTTCACAGTCAGCAATGGCTTGGCCACCACTCAGGTACTTTTAAGTCTTAAAAATTGACCGCATGAGTAATGTTTTAGCTTCCTTCATGTGAATGTGGCTGTTTAATAGCTGCTGGCAATGTTGTATTTCTTATTTGCTGTGGCACCTAGTAGGCTTTTCAAGTTGGCACTAAAATAAAAAGGGTTTTATCGGATACAGGGTTAACTTACTTGATTTTTGTCTTGAATACTAATTTGTTCGTGTGTCAGCGGTCTAGTAAGTGTTATTTCCCGAAAAGCTGAGTCTGAAAGCTGCTAAATTAGCACAAAGTGCATGACATAATCTGTTTATTTTATTTTTTTCCCTTAACAGATCAATAACAAGGCTGCCACAGGAGAAGAGGTTCCTAGAACAATTGTGGTGACCACTCGCTCTCAGTATGGACTGCCTGAGGACTCCATTGTCTACTGTAATTTCAACCAACTCTACAAGATTGATCCTCCAACTCTTCAGATGTGGGCAAATGTAAGCTAAGCAGTGTTTTTGGGAAATCGTTTTTGATTTTATTTTCTGCTTCTGCAGTTTTTTTTGTGCATTGCTCATTCTTTTTCTTTATTTCAGATTCTGAAACGTGTGCCAAACAGCGTTCTCTGGCTGTTGCGCTTCCCAGCTGTGGGTGAGCCCAATATTCAGCAGTATGCCCAGAGCATGGGCTTGCCTGCCAGCCGCATCATCTTCTCCCCTGTTGCCCCTAAAGAGGAGCATGTTAGGCGTGGTCAGTTGGCTGATGTCTGCCTCGACACGCCTCTCTGCAATGGCCACACCACTGGCATGGACGTGCTCTGGGCTGGCACGCCGATGGTCACAATGCCAGGTTAGTGACGGTCTGGTGTGTTTAGTCATGTGGTGGTACATCGATGAGAGATTTGAATAAGATTTAGCATTAATGAAATTGCAGAAACATTCATTAATTGCCGGATGTGGAAATGTGTTTTAAAAGTAGCAAACATACAGGAGGCTGTAAATTAGAGACTGTATTCAGCTACAATTAACTCTAGAATTGCAAAAAATATGAGAAAGCATGTTAACATTGTTAGACAAAACGTTAGCGAAACTATTTACCTTCTCACCAAAAATAAATTTGTTTTTTTTTTTTATTTAAATTGTTCTCAGTCTACATGAACTCTAGTATTCAAAAGCCTTGATTTTCCCTTTTCTCTGTTTGATGCATGTAGGTGAGACACTTGCTTCTCGTGTGGCTGCTTCTCAGTTGACTTGCCTTGGCTGCCTTGAGCTCATCGCACAGAGTCGGCAGGAGTACGAAGATGTGGCCGTCAAGCTTGGTACAGACATGGAATTGTAAGTCAACTTTACCAACTAAACTCTCTCATCCTTGTAGTTGTAATTTATTTTATTATATTGAGCATTAGATCTCGTAGTAACCGCATTGTGTTTATCAGGTTAATAACTAATAATATTTGATTTCAGTTCATGTATCTGTTGGCCAGTTTGTACTTCCTCAGGAATCTCCAACAGTAAACTTGTAGCCCACTTAAAAAACACCTGTCCCTTGTTCTGTCTTGCAGCTTGAAGAAGATCCGGTCTCGTGTGTGGAAGCAGCGTATCTGCAGCCCGCTTTTCAACACTAAGCAGTACACCATAGACTTAGAGCGCCTCTACTTGCAGATGTGGGAGCACCACGCAAGCGGTGACAAACCTGACCACATGGTGAAGATGCAGCTACTTGAGAGCAGTGAAAGCGCCTGAGCCTGCCCTCTTTCCCTCCTACGCGTTACCCAACACACACACTTCTTCAGTTTTCATCAGTGTCAGAGACTCCCTAGAGCCTGCTTTGAGCACCGTCACCGTGATCTGCCCCTTCAGCTATAGATTTAGTTTCTGTGAGCCAGCGTGGAGAGTGTAATGATGGACCCTCCTTCACACTGAGACTCCTTTCCTCCAGAAATCTCATTGACACTGGCTTCCCTTCTGCTGCTTCTCTGTTCTGCTTGGGTGTGGACTTCTTGAAAATGGAGTAATTTTGTGTCAAATTGTGACCTTCGTGTCAGGTTTTTTTTTTTTTCCTGAAGCATCAGAGGGACAGTGTTGAACTTTAAAATTTTGGCATTTTGCAAAGATGAGTGATTGGCTTTAATATGCTAATGTGAATGTTTGGCTTTTTAGTTAGCAGCTTCTGTTTCTTTCTGTTTTAGTATGTTCATCTTGACTGGGAATAAGGTGTGTGTGATTTATGATTTTCCGGTTATTTCCCCCCCCCTTCCCTTTAATAGTTAGTAATGCAAAATATTTTCATTTGTATTGTTTCTTGAAACATGTCCAGAATGCTTATGGAGAAGGTAGAATGAAGACAAATAATAATGCAAGTCCATTAATAGCCTGCAAACTACTCTAGTATTCATCGTAAATTCTAATTTTTATTATTTTTACCAGAAGGGTTCAAGGTAAGTATTTTCCAAGTTCCATCTTTGTTTTTTTTTACACGTCTTCCTATTGATCATTTTATTTATGCTCTGTCAGTCAAATTGCAAGGCTCTTACATAAAATGAAATAAAGAAATGTGGCAAATCCTCAAAATCAGTCTTAATTTTAACTGAATAAGTAAAATATTTTATTCATGCTTAGGAAGTTCTGGTTTAAAGGTATTCTGTGGTCCTGCAGTATTCAGAATTGTGACGGTGTTGTAAATGTGACCCTGAACACTATTTTAAAAAAGTCTTGGTCCTGGGAAACATTAAAATTATGTGCATAATAAGCAAATCTTATTTCATTATTTTGTAGAGAGAGTCTGAAATGTCTAGTCAGGCCCATTGCACTGAAACTGACAGAAAAAAATGCCTGCACTGATCAGCCATGACGTAAAAAATACTTTCCTAATGTTGTGTTGGTCACTCTTGTGCTGCCAGGCCATATCACCTCTGAGCTCTGGCCTCCCATAAGAACTCTAGAGTTGTGCTGTTATGTCTGGTACCATGATAAGCCATGATGAGTCTCTGTTAAGCCATGAGCTGTGGGGCCTCTATTTGGACTTATTTGTTCAGCACATCCTACAGATGCTCGATCAGACTAAAATCCATTGTAAAGGTCTGGGCCTGTATTCACAAAGCTTCTTAATATTTGCTTAGAGAGCTCCTATTTTAGCTTAAAAAGTCCTAGATGGGAGTCCTAGACTAAAAGTGATTTAGCAAATTTCAGAGCACCTCAGAGTAAGGAAAGTGCAAAAACCTTTATCAACCTTTATCTTAGTGAGGAGGTGTGGTTGACCCTGTTGCTAGGGATGATGCCGCAATTCAAGGACTGATTGGTTGATAAATCTAATAAAAATTGTGTTTGTATATAAAAAATATAACAATTGTATAATCATGAATGCAGGCTATTTTAATATATTTAGCCTATAACAGAAACTTTGTAATTAATTTGACAGCCAAATGTTAAAATGCTTTTAAAGCAACCCATTTCCACACATTTATTTACCATATTGATTTTATTGCATGTAATCCGTTTCAACCCGTTTGATTGATGGGAGCAAAATGGCTCACCTTTTTATTAGTTTACATGATTGCAGAACAGTCTATTTATTCTGCACTTTTGAGTGGTACTTTATGTAGCAAACAATCCAAGAGAGATGGAAGGAAATAAAAGAACAAGAAAACTAACTGGACAGAAGCAGTGTTTACTTTTTGTCCTCTGCTATAGAAACTCTTAAGCCTCTTAAAAGTCCTCTTCTCTACTCTTAACAATTTTTACCTTAGGAACTGTTTTTAAATGTCATAATTCTAAGAATTTTCTTAAAATATCATCACTAGGACTAACCTTCAACTCTCATGTTCCTCAAACTTTCCTGAGCAATCTTAGATGTGGCAGGATACATTATCCTGTTGAAAGAGACCATTGCCATGAAGAGGTCTGCAGTAATGTTTAGTTAGGTATTAAATATCCCCAAAGGTTTCCCTTCCATTTCTGGTAGGTATTGACCACTGCATACCAGAAACGCCCCACAAGATTTGCAGTTTTGGAGATACTTTGACCCAGTCGTCCGAAAAGATTTATGCATTTTTGCTGCTTCCAACACATACATTTTGAGAACTCTTTTATTTTGCAGTGCCTATTAAATGTTAACATGTTCTTGGGTGGCATATTGTGATTTATCTATATATGTTTGAGACATCTGCCAGGTGATTGGTGGGGGGAAAAGTTGCTGCTTGTATGCTTTAATATGTGTACAGTAGAAAAGTTATCTAGCATATTAATCCATTACTGGGCTTAACACATTTAAAAAATACTTTGCAGAAGGTTAATGATTGGAAGGATGGCAGTTCAAGCCACAGCTCTACCAAGTTGCTGCTGGGCACTTCAGCAAGGCCCTTAACCCTGTCTGCTCCAGAGCTGTATAATGGCTGACTCCGTGCTCTGAACCCAGCCTCCTAGCAAAAAGCTGGGACATGCAAAGTATAAAGAATTTCACTGTGCAGTAATTTGTATGTGACAAAAAAAAAAGGCTGAACTTAAATATGGTAGGATTCTTGTTAAGGACATTCTGTACCTGTTCTTTTAACAGGAAGTCTATTTTCTTTTTAATCTTTAAAAATTTTTTCTCTATGATATTACATTACTGATGAGTCCAAAATGACATATTTCTGGAAAGGACCCCCCAAATCAACTGGTTTATCCTGTTTCAAGCCCAAGTCCAGATACATCTCAATAAATTAGAATATCATTGAAAAGTTGGTTTATTTCAGTAGTTCCAATTCAAAAAGTGAAACTCATTATATAGATTCATTACATAGATATATATTTCAAGTGTTTTATTTCTTTTAATTTTGATCATTATAGCATACAGCTAATGAAAATCAGTATTTCAGAAAATTAGAATAGAAAAAGATTTTTTAATGCCGGAAGGCGATCAGTCAGTGGCACTGCTGAGGTGTTATGGACGCCCAGGTTGCACTGAGTTGCACTATGGGGTTTAGGTCGGGTGAGTTTGCTGGCCAATCAAGCGCAGGAATACCATGTTCCTCAAATCAGGTTATGGTAATTTGGCATTGTGGGCAGGTGCCATGTCTGGTTGGAAAATGAAATCAGCCTCTCAATAAAGCTGGTCAACACAGGGAAGCATGAAGTGCTCTTAAACTTCCTGGTAGATAGCTGCATCTGATAACACAGTGGACCAACATCAGCAGATGACATGGCTCCC
Organism: Clarias platycephalus; assembly: GCA_030068275.1. Lineage (NCBI taxonomy): Eukaryota > Metazoa > Chordata > Actinopteri > Siluriformes > Clariidae > Clarias > Clarias platycephalus. The sequence goes on from JAQQZT010000002.1 coordinate 10,123,247, forward strand.
CAAACTACCACTGACTGTGCAAACTTTACACTGGACCACGAGCAGTTTGGATTCTGTGATTCATATCTCTTCCTCCAGACTCTGGGACCTTGAATTCCAAATGAAATGCAAAATGTACTTTCATCTGTAAAAGGACTTTAAAAAGTCCAGTCCTTTTTGTCCTTAGTCCAGGTAAGACAACTCTGATGTTGTCTCGACTTGACAAGGAATGCGACAGTTGTAGCCCATTTCCTGGATACGTCTGTGCATGGTGGCTCTTGAAGCACTGACTCCAGCTGCAGTCCACTCCTTGTGAATCTCCCCCAAATTCTTTTATGGGCTTACTAAATCTTTTTTTTATTTTTTTTTATCCCTGTTGTCCCTGTTGCTTGTGCACCTTTTACTACCAGATTTTTTGATAGAGCACTTTGCAGGTATTTTTAGTTAAGTAGCTGATTAGAGTGTGATACCATGAGTCTCCAAGTATTTCGAGATATTTGAATTCTGGGTTTTTATTATCTGTAAGCCATAATCATAAAAATGTAAAGAAATAAAGACTTCAAAAGTATCAGTCTGTGTGTAAGGAATCTACATAATGAGTTTCACCTTTTGAATGAAATTACTAAAATAAATAAACTTTTCAATGATATTCTAATTTACCGAAATGCATCTGTATATTCTTGCATTGAACTGCTTTAACTAACGTCTTTTACTGACAAGACATTGTGGAAAAGTGGAGGAAATGGGAAATGCATAACCTGGAAATTGCAAAGAGTAATTAAGTGTATGGAGCATGTGCAAGTGGAATTGGGGATTAAAAATTTGACAATGTTTCATTCATCTTTTCATTCTTCTTCTATGCTCATTATCATGTGTACAGAGTCACAGGGGCTTGGAGCCTATCCAAGGAAATTGGGTCATGAGGTGAGGTACTCCCTGAACAGGGTGCCAGTCCATCACAGAGCAGGCACACACAATGGGCAATTTGAGAACGCCCAATAATGCATGTATTTGGATTCCACCAAGCACGGCAAGAACATGCAAACTGCACGTACACAGACCCTGAGTCAGGATTCAAACCCTCGACTCTGGAGGAGTGAGGCCAGAGTGCTACCCACTACGGCGACGTGCAGCCGGTGGTATTTTTGATACAAGATTAACATGGAGAGATATAGAAGTGCTTGCTAGTGATGTGTATAAATGTGCTAAATGTCAAGTGGTGTCTAGCAGGATCCGTGAGAAAGAAAAAAAAACAAAGCAGTATTGTGTCTGATTGCTCTGGAGCCATTATTAGAACCACAGGGTGAGCATGCATGGCATCGCCGCTAGGGGCGCTAGACAAACGGAAGTTGAATGTGTTGCAAACTCGTGACCATTTCCGGTGTGGCAAATTTGAACCGTTTCATCGTCACTGAGACAAAAAACTTCATTTTCGGATAGATACTCGCTGGCTAAAAGGAGGTTTGTTTCTCTTAATAGAGGTAGTTACAACGTTTCTGGAAGGAAACGTTTCTCAAGCTGTGTTTATTGATATTATCAATAGCCAAGTAGCTTAACGTGTGTGTAGACATTTAAAGTAGTAAACAAATCGTTGAATTGTCGCTTGGTCTTTGCCTCTGTGATCTAAACATCGTGTTTTTTTCTGACTGCACAGAGCCATGAACCACAACACTCAAAGGCTGTTTGAAAGAGTTGCACAGAAACTAGGCTGGGACAAACCTGGTGCTTTGGACCGAGCAGCAGACGAGGTGAATAATGTTAAGGCTTGTATAAGTTAATATACACAATGGGTGTTCATGTTATACAGGTCGAAACAATCTTTATTTCTCTATACAATTCCCTGATGCTAAACGAATGTACTTATCCAAGCATTTCACTAAGTTTTCTCAGTACACCAGAACCATAATCGGACTGACTGCCTGCCTCCGTCTGAAACTCTGGCCTCCCAGGAACTCCTTTAATTTGTGGAAAGGGCTTAGAGTGAGGGCAGGACTGTATGGGGATGTTTCAGTAACTCCCTGCCGAATTTCTATAATGTGCAAGTGGTGTTTGTGAAGTTCCCACAGACAGATTCATCTCTTCAGACACCATGTGGTCCACCCTGGTCAGGATTGTCATTATTCATGGACGTACAGACCTATTGTACACTGTTCAGATGTCTTATGGTAGTTTTAAGAGTCTCATCACCGTATTGTATCTGATGTCTTCTGTAAATGTCAACTGGGTTTGCAGCTTCATTCATGAGAGAATTCATCTCAATTCTCGGCGTGACTTGAATGCCCCATGCAACAAAGATTTAAAGTATCATTTAACTAAAGGGGGAAAGGCAGAGGCAGATTCTTTTATCAATCCCAATAGAATTGAAGTGTTTTGGAATCATTTCTGTTTTCATTCAATCTGAGGTTTGAAATTATTAGAAAAGAGAAAGCAAATTGATAGATAATTGGACTGCCTCATGTCTGAATCACTGGCTTCCGAAGAACTCCTTTATTGCTCCAAACATGTGAAAATGTGCAGATGCGTCTCCTCTGCAAGTCGGTTACAAGTTATCCATCAATTTTTAAGGATCAGGTGTTTGAACAGTTGAATATTTATGAGAATGACTGGGCTCCGAGTCACTTGGGCCAGGATCATCATTCACAGACATACGGCCTCCTTTAAAATGTTTGCACCATTCAAATGTTCTACAGTACTGTGGCTACGATTTTGTCAAAGTCGCTCTGTGTTACACCGTAATCCATGAGAACACCCCTCATAATATAGAACTACTACTAATAGTAATCGTGCGTCTGTGTATATACACACACAGCGGATCTTTTGGGTTCTATGGGATGAGTGCTACGGGGTGGAGCCTCCGTGAATCAATCTGGTTTGTCCAGCAAATCCATTGGGTGCTCAGTGGGTTTGGGATGTGCGTGGTTTGAAGGCCTCATTGTCTGCTGGGCCCCATGCGAAGCATGCACACTGGGTGATCTGGTGCCTTTCTACTGCACTGCACTGCATTGGCTTTTCTGTGGCATCGGACTGGGCATGAATGAGCCTTAGGTGCCCGTGATCCTGACACTAGTTTGCTGGTGTATAGTTGGTGAAAACATATTTTGTCATAATGTTTATAGATAGATAACAACAACTCTAATAACAGTATCACCTGCCCTCTTTCAATGATACCTTTCATGATTATTTAGCAGTATTATTTGGAGTCTGCAGTGAAAGCATTTTGTACAAGTCAGCCATGAAGCTGCATGTTTTATTAACTGCCTGGTAAAGGAAAGACTCTATAAGAATTGTAAGTTTGTATGCCACAAAAATAAATGTAACTGTAAATGGATGAAACATATCACATGCTTTTGTTTTAAGAAACAATACATTTGACTGATTGCTACAGTATACGAGGAATAAAATCTTCAGGATGTGCTATTATTGGAAAATAATCAGTTTTATGTTGCATTAAACTGCAACACATCTCCCTTCCATTGACTTTTTTCTTATAACAGGATGTTTCATCATATTTTATTCCTTATATATACTCTCAGCTATTGCAGCTAATGCAAGTCAGTGGATTCTGTCTAGGACTCCCTGACATAATTGACGACATCTTTTTCTTTTCTTTGCACAGTTGAGCAAAAATTTGAAAAGCAGACATGATGCTGTTGCCAGGTCTGAGACTGCTGAGAGGAAAGAGTCTTTGTTTCTATCAGATAGCGACAGCTCGGAAAAGGAGAATCGGCATGGAGATAAAAACATGCCCTCAAATGAAGCGCTATTGGACTCCAGTGATGAGGAATTTAATCAGAGTAAGTTAATTAAATAAAATCTAATGCAGCTGTAGAAATAGAATTGTTCGTAAATAACCAATTCTTGTTGTTCAGTTCTTGCAACTAAGGCTACACCTAAACCTGCTGCCAGACAAATCTCATCGGCCAAGAAACCAAGGTGAGATTTTTTCATTTGTTCACTTTGTATTTCTGGTTTTTAATAAGTGGTCCATGTTAATAGAAGTTATATAGACTGACAGAATTGCTCATAAAGTTGGTATCGTGTAAAGATATTTCAAAACCTATTTAAATATTAGGCAGCAGTGTTACAATGTGATCTTTATACATAATATCATATAAGATATGGTGATTTATGTTTGTCATTATTTCTAGAGAACCAGCTCAGATTATCTCCTCAGATAGCGATGATGGCTTTGAAAACTGTAAGTTATTTTTAAATGCTAAGAAATATTTTATTACATTTTTGTAAAGTTTAAGTGAGTAAAAACCTTTCTTTTGTAGTTTTGAGACGTGTGAAAACCCCGAAGGCTAAACCGAGGCCTCAGTCTTTGAGCGGTAGTGATGACAGGTCAGTGAAGTCTGTGATGGCTCTTGATGGCTTCTTAAGCTTTGCCTATAACTAAAATATCACATTTGTGTTCATACTAAAGCTGTGTGATGCATTGTACATGTTCTTATTCTATAAATGAACACCTGTATATTGATGAATTGTTTCATATTATCACTAAAAGAACATGGTGCTCTAGGCGATTAACATAAGATGCTGATTTAAAGCTGTATGAATTTTCACAGCCTTAAACATTTCATAGTAGATGACTTGTCTTCTGATGATGATTTTGTTGTGGAGAAGAAGACGCCTATTCCAAAAGGTAATTTTTAAAATCAAATCTTGATATACTTGTCAATCTACGAGGAGCATTCAAGTCAAACTGGGACTTTTGATAACATAAATGTCACATTATAATAACAGTAAAAACTAAATTTATTTTTCTATATAATGCCCTGCTGCATCCCAAAAGTTTCACTACTGGTAGAAAGTTTTATCAGTACTTCGACCCATGATCGAACTGCCTGCTTCATGTCTGAAACTCTGGCCTCCCAGGAACTGCAGTGGGCTCCGAGCCACCTCATCTAGGATCATCATTCACAGACATGCGGCTTTCTTTAAAATGTATAATATTCAAATGTTTAACTGTGGCTAAGAGGCTCTAAGAGCCTCCTTTAACTAGAAATTTAAAAGTCTTGGTTTGACTTGAACACCCCTCATAAGTAAAATCTCATCTTGTTTTGCCATTAAAGCTACTTAAAAAATGTTGCAGTCAAATTTATGTGGTTTTTGTATCTACATGCAGCCAAGCTTAAGACTCCCAAGTCTAGCCTGAAGACAGAGAAGCCCTCCAGTCAGTTCGACTCTCCAGTGTTTCTCAGTGACTCAGATGACGACAGCGACATTATGATAAAGAGCACATGGAGAACTCGGCACAGTCGGCCATCCTCGCAGGACAAGGACGCTACCGCTAAAGAAAATAAACCCAAAAATGCCCCATGTTTCCCCTCTCCTCTTGTTTCTGTCCACACACCCAAGCCCTCTTCAGCCCCTCCCACACACAGTGGATGGCGTGAGGACACGGGCAGCTCAGAAGACGAGTTCCAGTCCTTGCTGGACCGCATCAAGAAAAGTCAAAAGTCGGGAAGCAGTAGCAGCACATGCGCATCTCCTAAACCTCCAGGTGAAATCACCACATATGTAAAGTGTTTCTCTAGGGCAGACCCGGGCATTTTAAGGCCTGCGGGCCAAATGCGGCCCGCGGCCCGATTCTTACTGGCCCGCGAAAGGTTGCTTGGAATTAAGAAAATAAAACCTTTCAAAATTTTGCCTAAATGACAGATGTGCTTCACATCTCCACCAAAAACATTCAACCTGACTTTGATGCACTTGTTAAAGCTCAACAGAGGCTAGATTTCTCTCACTCAACAAGATCAAACACTGAAACATGTTTACTTTGATTTTTTTCTGCACTTTTTGGCAGTTCGACAAAAATGTTGAGTTATGTTACATTATTATTGGCATACAAAGACATTGTGGTATCTTAATAGAAAGTTAAAAACA
>JAQQZT010000002.1:10151733-10164542 GCA_030068275.1 Clarias platycephalus
TGATATATATCGTTATCGAGGTAGAAAATTGCTTCTACCGTGATAGAAGATTTTGGTTATATCGCCCACCCCTAGATAGGAGGAATCAGCCCCCTCCCCACTCCCTCTTCTCGTCTTGCACAGTAACACTTCTTCCTCTCTTATTTAAGTTTCACACAAACACACACACACACACACACACACACACACATTAACGGAAAGACTGTTTTATCAGAGAAATTAGCAAGGAACATCGCTAATAACTCTCGCATGAGTGCACACTAACGGAATCACTGCTTTAAAGTAAAAAAATATATAAAAAATACACTTTACCTTTGAAAAGAATCGCGACAGAGCAGTGCATGTGTGTGTGCGTGCGTGTGTGCGTGTAGGCGAAAGGAGGGGTGTGTGTGTGTGAAGGGGCACGGTGTCAAATGACGTGCGCGCACAGACACAAAGCTGATGCAGAGAGGGAAAAAGAAAATGGATCTTTAACCTCTCTAATGAGACTTTCTTTTGCTTTACACGTGTGTTATAATAAACAGTATAGCTGTTTATATGTGTATAACACACGCATACAAACACGCATACAAACACAAAATAAAATATGCACACACGTGGTCACAGTGTTATAGTAAACAGTACACGTGCGCATGGATGTTGATTATACCAGGAAGAGACGTGCACTAAGACCCAGCATGGGAGATGATTACCCACAATTCCGCCAGTGCAAGAGAGAGAAAAAACATTGGCTCAGTTGTGATCATGTGACGCTCGACGTCAAAACAAGAAGCGCATGCGTGATACATGATACTCGGTACTCATAAAACCAAGACAATGCTCGTTTTTCCAGTCAAAATTTTTGAAAAATCTTTGCTTGTCTTGCGGAGGTTCCGAGGTTCCACTGTATAATATTATTTAATTATATCACATAATATAATAATATTTGAAATGCTGAATGAAAACAAAATGTAACCTTGTATATTAGCTCAGTATTTTTTAATTGGAGTCGATCTAGAATCCTTTATAATTGTTTTTTTCTTTAGAATTTTTGATTATAGTGTAGTGTTAGTGTTTGGTGTCACCAGTTTAAAAAGGACCAAAGAGTTATTGTGGTTGAAAACACCAAGAATATCCTGTTTAGTCTTTAACTAGGTTGAAATTTGATGTGAAATCAGAAAGCAGTCAGCAGTTGATAGCATTTTAATTATGAGAGATTTTTATAGGATTTTTTTATTTTTTTCAAATTAAAGAGGGCATGATGGCATGCTAAACAGTGCATATCTTTTCATATCCCTTTGTGTTGCAGGCATACCACATAACCAACGATGAGCCGATCCGTTTTTGGGATTTCATGTCCCAGGTGCTGCTCGGTTTAGGCTACGATGCCCCTCGCTACCACCTGCCCTACTCTCTTGTTTATGGCATAGCCATGCTGCTGTGGGTAATTACCTTTCTACTGAGTCCTCTGGTGAACATCAAGCCCACCTTCACCCCCATGCGTGTGGCACTGGCCGGCACTCATCACTACTACAGCTGTTCCCGTGCCAAGCAGGACATGGGCTACCAGCCAGTGGTGAAGCTGCAAGAAGCCATAGCTCGAACTGTGGCCAGCTACCCACATCTGAAAAAAAGAGTCTAATGTTTTGCTGAAGTGGATGATCAGATTTTGGTTAATTTCGCTCTCTGTGGGAGAAAAATAACTCAGATTGAAGCAGTCTAAATGTAAACAATCAATACCATTTGAACTCAGGAAATGTTGCTAATGGTTTATATTGCATTAGAGCCACCTTTTTAAAGAACAACCATAACAAAACATTGTTTTTCTATAGCAGAACTTCCCAAAGTTAGCCATTTTGACATACAGTTTTTTTCCCTCAGTTTGTTGTTTCATTTATTGTTGTGAAACATGTTCATTTTATCACTTGCAGTGCAACAGCTGTGCACAGGCTACATTTCCTTTCTCTTCTTCCTGTAAATAAAATAAAATAAAATAAATGTCACCAAATTAACGAGTGATTGAGTTACAGCAGACACTGTTAACAGAGTAGAAAATAAATGAATGCCTTCTAATCAGAATTTCTAACACAGTTTATTCAACCAAGTAATTGAAGTCTAATTGTTTTGTTGATCTCTATAAGATACCTAAGAAGTAACCATTTTTTACATCGTTATTCTGACTGCTATATGGTTCCTTCTCTTTATATTGAAATATAACCATCTTTACGCCTAGGAACTCAAATTTCAAGATTTCCTTTTCATCAACAAACTATTAATAATGTGTTAATAGCTACAGTATATAAGTATCGATGTATTAATAGCTAAAGCTTACTTTCTCAGCAATTGAAATTTTTGTGCACACATTTAATCATAAAATCGTCGTGGTCTGTGTACCACTTTCACATCTGTATAGATTGAGTTACTCTTGTGTATTTTGCCCGGGGGGCAAATTCATGAAGCACAATGGCCATCTTATTAAATCTTATCAGCTCATATCTAACTCATGCCGACATTCCATGTGAACCAGGTTGAGCCAGGTATTGATTGATAAGAATGTGTTGATTAGTTTTCTTAAACCGCAGCACCAGCAGCCAGGAAAATTTTGGAAATGGGGAAGTTTTGGAAAGGTGCTTCCTGTGCTAACTTGTTCTAGTTAAATACATTGAACACTTTCTAGATGAATTGGAACACTGACTGCGCAACAGGCCTGCTATGAATAATCTGAGTGGACTAGGCTTCAGTCTCCAGTCACAGAAACATTTGCAAGAACCTGTGTCTTCCAGTGACCTTCAACATGGTGACACTACAGGACATCAGCAGTGGGGGAAGCTGAAAATAATAGTGCAATGGACTACAGAGCAATGCTAAAGGATAAATCTCCTGATTAATTAAGAAAATTAAAAGGCATCCAAAAAATGCATTAATCTCCTTTGAACAGTTGATATTGAGATGTGTCTGCTACTTATGCTCTGTAAAGACTTCATAACGCCTCTAATCTGAGGTGCTGTTAATTGGTCATTTTTCAGGATGATTTGCAAGTGACCCCAAACTTTTGAACGGTAGTATATATATCACACACTCACTCACTCACTCACTCATCTTCTATACCACTTTATCCTGTACTCAGGGTCACGGGGACCTGGAACCCATCCCAGGAGGCTTAGAGCACGAGGCAGGGTACACCTATCTACTGTATATGGAGATGATGATTTCATTTTTCAGCAGGACTTTGCACCAGCTTGACTGGCCAACAAACTCGCCCGATCTAAATCTATGTGGTCTTGTGAAGAGGAAGATGCGAGAAACCAGACCCAAAAATGCAGACGAGCTGAAGGCCGCTATCAGAGCAACCTGGGCTTCCATAGCACCTCAGCAGTGCCACACAATGCCACGCAACCCCAGATCATAACGCTGTCTCCACAGGCTTGTACAGTGGGCACTATGCATGACGGGTGCAAATGACCTTTTTCCAGCACTATCCTTCCAGGTTGCACAGCTCTTAACCCAATTCCAGTCATTTCAACTCCCCTAAGCTGTTTTCTTTGCTTGATGCAGGACAATAATTTGACTGTTGATTATTTTCCTGTCATGTTTTATTCCTTTAATTGGATGTCTGTGAGCTGTCAGGATGTTCAATTCTTTTGACCAGTGCAAATGTTGATGACGTATATTTTATTTTAGGGGTCTTGATATGGAGTTCAAAACTTTTTATATGAGCAGTTCACATTTTCTTGGACATTTATATACAGTATATTGTCATCTTCCCTTTTATTTTCTAAATATGGGGTGGAACTATTTACACATGGATCAGCTGTGTTTACACTACATGCTGTGTATTAAAGTTCTCTTTCATACATCTTCTGTTAGCTAACTGACTTGCCTCGGGTTATTTTTGTAACTCGTTCACCTGCTGCTTCCTCGTTAATCGCTAAAAGATCGGAATTCATAGCAAATGAAGTTTTAGAACGTTCGAGATTCTAGGGATGGGCAGATAGTCTAAATTATCATGCCTGTTTCTGTGTGTCATAAGCGTTGCACAATGCCGTGCAGCTAGCTGGACCACGCCCTCGATCACAAAGCCCTCATCGATCCTTCAGCTTCACTTGTTCGTGACACTTGCGCAGCTTTTCCTTTTACACATTTCTGCCATTCCTCTTCTTGGTGTGGTTTTGAGTGTGTGTGTATGTGGAGGCAGGAAGACACCGGTGAGATACCTGACATTCTTGTAAAAACTGCATGTTTATCAGCGGCCCATGCGGTCCGACCTGTTTTGAGTCATGTTTAAGGTGGTAGCCGGGACGAAACCCGCCTGCTGGACACCCGAGTGATAAAGTCTTAATGAATTCCTGAAAGCCTTGAACTGAGAAATGATTCAGCGCCTTAAAGGTGTGTCTTCATTCTTCTAGTCACACCTCTTGTCTCACTGTTCTGTTGCTACTGACAACTTGACAGGTGCAGTGTGACTGTTGTCGCTTTCTCTGATGAATGTGACCACCTGCATGCGAACTAAGAGTTGCTGATTTATGCTTCTGCGAACAGACTGTCTCCGTATTGTGAATGATAATTAGCTTGTCATGCAATTCCCATGCTGATGTGCCTTAATTACGATGCCAGATTCACACTGTGGCATTGAGCTTAGCACAGCTGAACTGGATTCCCAATGAAGCCTTCCTGCATCTGCGTCCTGTTGTTGAAAAATCGATATCTGCTATTTCAGTAAGAGCGGAGGCGATGCTGTTTCTTCTGAACGCCGACGCGTGTACCACGGTCACCCGTTTGACTGAGCAATGACAGATGTGTTCCACATGAACAAAAATCAGATGGTGATAAATAAAGGTTGCTCCTCCTATTGTGTCCTGAAGACTGCATTCACACACACACACACACACACACAAATGCATATGCACACACGTACACACCCAGTCTTCTTAAACTGGCTGGGCTTGTCAGTCGTGCCAACGCCCGGATCTGCTCACTCTCTAGCAGACAGCTGTCAAAGCTTCCTCAGTGTGTATGTGTGTGTGGACTGACACAGAGCACACAGTCTTGCTGTTAACTTTGTCTCATTTATCAAGCTCTGGTTGCAGGTGACTGGCTCAGACTGAGTTGTTCTACACCAGTTTTGGATGTGTGTTAGATAAGATAAGGTAGGTTTGTGAATGTATGGATAAGAGAGAGAGAGAGAGTGAAAGAGAGAGAGAGAGAGAGAGAGATTTTTTTTATTGTTCCATGGTTTATTTATGTATCTATTTTTGTTTGGCTGATAAAGTTAAAATTCTATGTATATATTACTTAAAGATTTGAGATGATGTATGAAACCGCCTGAGCTGTCTTAACACTTTCACTTCCCTCACTGGGACATATTTAAACATTACTATGGTATTTATGGCATTCGACTGGACTTTATTACACACTAACCGCTTATTTATGCTTTTCTTGTCAATCCATCTTGTTTGATTAATGCTCATGTGATTAATGAAGTTTTTTTTTTTTATGTCACAATGTTTGAACTTCCACCAGTGTTGACCGAAGAGATCGTGTTTTTTTTTTTGATCAGGTGGATAAATCGGTCTGTTGATGGTTGCAAGGCTCTGAGTAACTCTTGTGATTTGTGATATCTATTCAGGCCTCGGCCCACCAGGGCAACGCTAGTGCAGACTATAATGAAGAAAGTGCTAATTAACGAGACTTTAATGAGCATGTGGCGAAGGATAAACCAGCCAGCTATGCAGTTCTGTAGCTCTAGAGGGTATTAAGATATATGTCCTGTTTATCATATTTAACAACAAATTGATCCTGAATGTGTGGATTTGTTATGATTAAAATACAGTTTGCGCCAAAATGGAAGTTCTTTTTTATAAACAGAGCCCAACTCCTCACTGTTAATTACTGTGTGTGTGTGTAATTGAGAGACGGTGTGTATACTGGGAAAGTGGAGGGACAGGCTTGATGGCATGGCTAAATGATGACTCAGGATTTCCAAACAGGCGTTAAAGTCATTATAAAATCCTGACCTTGATTATTATTTATTGTTTTAATTATAGGATGAAACGAGCTGTTGCTTTTGAATTGAATTAAATTTGTACAAATCATAACATAAGTGCCTTTTTTAAATATATTTTTTATTTCACCCAGAGTTGACTAGAGGAAAAAAAGAAAATTGGAAATAACCAGCCTAAACCATGTCTAAAGGTGAGCTATACAGACTTTTGTTTCCTTCCACAGTTTCACATGCATGTCATTTTTGGATGAGCCTTTTTAAGCAAACCCAGAATAAGCATGACTAATGGGAAAGGAATTAAAACTGTGTGCACGAATACCGATGGTAATGTTTTCCCCTTTATACAAATGTGTACTATGTGAAACTGGAGACACTCAAAACCTGTTTTGTCACATATCGCACAATGGCAATACCTCTAGTATGTACATTATATACATACTTCTTCTCACATGGTTATAATGCGTCCCTTTATTGGGAACTGGCTTCTACAGTAGTTTATGTGTCTGTGTGTGTGTGTGTGTGTGTGTGTGTGTGTGTATACATGTGTAGAGGGGGACAAGCAATCTGTTTTTCGCTCAACAAAGATTCGTACTGCACTGAAAGGAGACAGCAGCTGGATCCAACGAGGCAATCCGCCTGAACAAGATGAAGAGGATGAAAAACCATGGTGTGTACAGTATGCGTAGGTCTGACTGAGGAACTAATCATGTCGAATATGTTCATGAGAATACAATTCATCAACACCTTATGACTTGCGCTAAATCACTTCCCAATGTAGGCTTGCAGAGGTGCGTGCACATCGGCTCAACAGCGACTTCACCGACCCCATAGATGATAAAACACCACCTGAACCAGAAACTCAACCTTCAGCGAGTGTAGACAGGTGAGTGCCCATGTCTCAGATTGGCCTCACTGGTTGAATATATAGGCTAAATGTTTTCTGAGTGGCATTTATTGCAATCACTTTCTCTTTTTTAGCAATTCCAAATCACCTGGATACCTGATCAGGTAAGTCAGGATGTCCATCCGTTGCTTATGTCATGCTGAATGTATAGTATATTTGACAAACGGCTTTGGGTAATAAACCATATTTTTTGCAGGGGTGTTTTCACAAAGACCGACAACAAGGCAGCTTCATCATCCTCTAATGGCTACATGTATGGAAACATGCTTTTTTTTTTTTATATATATTTTTTAAATGATCAACACTGATACAGTACTGTGCAAAAGTCTTATTTTTATTTAAACAACATTTGTTATAGAGTAGATGTTTATTTCATGACTTCTGTATTATTGAGTCTGTATAAAAGCATGCTAGATGTCAAAACATTACTGAAATTTTACAAATTTTATTTTCAAATTGGTGTTTGAGTAAAAAAAAAGCAGAAACTTTATGCACATAATAATAATAATAATAATAATAATAATAATAATAATAATAATAATAATGACATCTACCAGATTTCACCTATAAAAGGAAATGCTGGTTAAGATCCTCAAAGTATTTTTCCAGAGATGCTCCTGTTCTTAACAAACAATGTACACTTGCCTGAACAACAATAAAAAAATTAAAAAAAAAGAATAATGAAATTATTGACCTGCATCAAGTAAAGAAAACAAGAACTGGGCTAAGAAATGGCTTATGCATAATTAAAATTCGGGAATGTTAATGGTGAAGTCTTAACTTCTTGGAAGATATGTGATTGGGGAAAAAAAAATCATGCCTGGAGATCACTTAAACGCTTGGTGAAAGTGCATTGTAAAAAATCAACAGTAAAAATCACAGCTATGTTGAATTATGGAAAAACCCAAGCACACAATATGACAAGAACTCACAGGATTGAAACTAAACAGCTGTGTGGATATACAGTATAAGCACTTGTTAGTAAGACTAATCAGAAAAAAAGCTCCAATTTGAAAAAACTTAATTTTTTTTAACTTGTACTCTAAGTGCATGAAGCGATGCACCGATCATGCATAGTGTCCACTGTACAAGCCTCTGGATGTACAGTAGTGTTACGATCTGGCGTTGCTCAGGTCAGGTCTAGGCTCAGCATCATTATGTGGCAATAATATAAAGTCAGCCGATGATCTGAATGTACAGTACCATCAATGGATATTTTTTCCTTCCTGGATGACACGGATTAATTTTAGAACTTAAACAAGGAATCATTTTTACATGTGAATCGCCCACTACACTGTGTGCTATAATCAAAGTTAAAGGTTTCGGAATGAAATCTTAATTTGTAACTTTTTTTATTGACTTGCAGGGTATAAAGTGTACCTGATGCATACTGACGCATTTGTAAAAAGCAAAGGGTTGTCAACCAAATATTGACTCTGTCTAGATTATCACTATTTACAGCTCTTTAAAGTAAATATTGAATGCCTTTATATATAAAAGGTGTCTTTATTTTCAGCCTCTTTTTTCCATGTGTCTAAGACTTTTGCAGAGTACTGTACGTTCATGATAAAATAGCTAAATAAATGATGATTTATGTAAACGTGACCTAAAATGCGATTGTATCATCTATGATTGTTCTCTTTCAGTGGAAGTTCTGGCTTCGTCAAAAAGTCCTCTGAAGGATACAAGAAAATGTAAGTGCTTGCTGTGGAAAGCCATTAATCGATGCAAACGAAGGACTGAGGATCTGTGATTCAAATTCAAGCATAATGCAAAAGTAGCTTTGTAGCAGATTGCTTTTCCCCTGTTGTTCGCAGAGCTCCGCATACTGTTCGCTCGACCGTGGAGAAAACAGAGACATTGGAGCCATCGCTCAGTTCAGAAGAACAGGAGAAGAGGTGAGAGGCGCTTCGCATTTGCACCTGCAGCTTTTTCGAGCCAGACGTCATTGTTCACGGTGGTCTCCTTATCCAAAGGAGGCATGAACTGTACTATCTGATGTCATTCTTTTCCTTTGTGTGTGTGTATATACAGGACAATGGAAGCCAGCAAAATGCTGAACAGCTCAGCAGGAAGACAGAAATCATACGTGATGTCAGCTGCAAAGAAATATGAGTATGTTTTTCGGGACTGTTCTATATAAAGTAGTACAGGATGTTATTCCTCAAGCACCATTGGGTCTAAAATTTAAAGCATGACATTTATTATCAGATTTGTATTTCACTGAAATTCCTTTGCATCATGAATGAGTTTCAATATCCTTCTAGGCATCTCATAATTAACAATTTACATCATTTTTTATGATTTATTATAATTATTTTTTCACTTTTAAGGTCAACTCCAGGGACAACAGACAGCTCTGCCTCATCAACCACAGCTTTCATTGCTAAAAGGTCTGAAGTATATTCTGTGGCTAGGTCACATGTCTAAAAACCATGCTGGACTTTTTCACTCATGTCTTTGTTCTCTCTCTCTCTCTGTCTCTCTGTCTTTCTCTGTCTCTCTCTTTCTATGAGTACAGAGTGGTTATCGGTGAAGAAGACGACATTGGCTCTGTTCAACCATCCACCCGGGTATCTCCTCCTAAACAGAGGTAGCCCTACCCAGTTCAATCAGTTCTCCCCACATTAACCACACAACTCTTCTTTTTTCTTTTTCTTTGTTTTTTTTTGTTAAACAACACTGAATTTTTCACTATATCAACCAACAGTGTGGAGATGAGCGTTGATGAGCTGACATCTCCAGAATCCTCATCGAAACTGAAAACCAGAGCCAAACCAGAGCCCACAGCTAAACAAAGGTTTATTACACAATACATATATATACACATAATATTATAATTGACCTTGTGGTCTGTTTCCATGGTGATCATACGCAATGTTTTTTTTTTTTAATGTTTTTTTTTATAATAGTGACACCAAGAGCACTCTCTCCGATACCCTGCTTTCCACCTCCGAATCCATCAGGTACCAAAATGTCATCTGCATTCCTGAAAAAAAAAGCCTTATTTTCATTACACATCATTGCTGAGTCGTGTTCATCACACTAAAGTGCACGCAGAACCGTTTGCTCATATGCCGGTTCATAATTGAAAAGGAAATTTCATCGAATTGTAATATAATGTATGCTGAGTCGTATTCATGAAGATTACTCTCATGGTGAATTGATCTCTTGGGTTAGCAAGGGATCATCAGCTTAAGCTCATTTCAAGTAATAAGAAAGTGACAGAGGAAACTAAATAGGCCAGCTGAGTTTAAAACCATACTGGAGCACAGACAAAGAGTACAAACACTTTAATAGATTCTACGTCCGAAGATGTGCGCAGTAGGGTGAGTGGTGTTTACAGATTGCCCATAGTGTATGACTGGGTGTGTGAGTGTGTGAGAGTCTGGGGCCTGCAATCTCTTGGCATCCTATCCAGTGTGTATTCTGCCTCATGGTCTAAATTCTCTGGGATAGACTCCAGGCCATACTACAGAGGATAAGCTGCATGGGAAATGAATGAATAATCCAAGCTTAACCATAAAAACCTTTTTTCTTTTTATCTATTACATTTATACATTTTTCATTGCTTGTGTCTCTGTTTTCTCAGCAAGAAACCTGTTGCTGAAGTCCGTTCTCCTGTTCCAGAGACAAAAACGGTCTCCAAACCTGAGCCCAGTCCGACTAAAACAAGGTGTTTAGCATAATTTAGATTAGGACATTATCATCATTTATCAGTTTCATTTCTCTATAGGCTTCTGAAATATTAATTATATTAATTATAATAATTATAATAATTAATTAATTATTTAAATTGTTATACTATTCCAATAATAATAATAATAATATACTATTCCGTTTTTACTCTCATAACTGAGTTCCATTATTCTGCAGTCCTGGTTTGACTTGGATAAAATATATTTGGATTTATGTACATTCCTATAAGATTAACCCTTTATTTTATTCATGATTGTTTTTCTTTAAAGCACCGTCAGTGAGAAGGTTTCTCAGGCCACTCCAGCTGCTCCAGTTGCTCCAGTTACTACTTTGAAATCTGCAACACCTGAACCCAAGCCAGATTCCACTCTTAAAGCAAGGTACATTGTATTTCCTTTAGTCAATAGATAGGTGACAAATGAAAGGAGAAAACCCCCACAAGGTTTAGAATCATAGGATATAGAGTGCACACGTCTCTGGAACAGTACTGGTGGAATGTCTACCATTCTCCTTAAAGGTATTTCCTCTGTTATGTTTTAATAATGGTAAGATGCATTATCTTGACCTGTTCGATTTGGTTGAGATCTGGTTACCATGAAGGATTTACATAATTTTTGATCTAACTATTTAGTGAGTAGACTGTGACATTTAAATTAAGGGGCCCAAATTGTGCCAAGAAAATCTCCCCCACGCCGTTACACCACCATCTACAATATGAACTATTAATGCAAGGCAGGATGGATCCAGATCTTGTTAACACCAAATTTTGACCCTACCATCCAAATGTCACAGCAGAAATTTATTGTCCACTTGTGATGAGGTCATGCGAATTTTAGCCTCATTTTCCTGTTTTTCAAAGTTCACTGTGTTGTGTGATCAGAGATGCTCTTCGCCATACCTCAGTTGCGACAAGGTGTTATTTGAGTTCTTGTACCAGCTTGGCCATCAACTCAGGCCTCTGGCATCAACAAAGCATTTTTGCTCAGAGAATGAGCGAAACTGTTTCAGACCCCGTAACATGTCTGTAAACCCTAGAAATGGTTGCGTGTGAAAACCCCAGTATATCAGCATTTTCAGAAATACTCAGATCAGCCTGTCTGGCCCAAACAACCAAGCTATGTTCATTCAAATCTTCTTTCTTCTCCATTCTCATTCTCGGTTTTGACCATGTCTACATACCTAAATGCATTGGGTTGCTGCCATGTAATTTGCTGTTTAGATATTTGTGTTAACATGCAGTTGAACAAGTATAGCTTATGAAGTGGCCTGTGACTGTATTTGTTATAATACCTACTGTCATGGTAATCTGACATGTCACCGATTGTTCAACGAACCTTCTGGAATTTGTTGTCAAATCTGTGCTATGAATGCCGTGCATGACTGCATATCTAAGTGGATATGTGGATGTGTCTCATTTTCTAGTATGTTGTCTGATCTTTTTTAGCACCACTGAACCAGTCGCTCCAGCCATTCCAGCGGTAAAGGATATCCCGTCTAAAACACCTGAAACCAAGCCCAAAGCAGAGACCACACCTAAACCAAGGTTTAGTCCATTTATATTATTGAAGATTATCATCAAGCAAGTGTAACTAATATTAGGTGGATGTAAAAAGATTGGAATGTTTGTGATCAATTGCTCTATTGACTTGAATTAGAATGCATTAAATTATGTGCAGGTAGGCCAACATGAAATTTCAATAAAAATGAAAAGGTAAATAATGAAAACAAAAATATAAGTACCTGAAGTATTGAAATAAGGGAAGTACGATTTTCACACTTCTGGTGCTCCTTAGACAACCCTTCCCTTTGTATTCCAAACAGCAGGGCTTTGCATTTTGAATGTAGGATGTCCACACCCCTTAGGCTTCATTGAGGCTTTCTACTTTGAATATAGGGTACCCACATCCTCTGCACAGGCTTCCCAGTGTCTCAACGTCTCTTACTCACATTTACAAAATGTTTTCTAGTAAGAATAACACTGAGAAACAAGGATAAAGCAAAGAATAAAAAGAAAAAGTATAGCAATTTCAACTGATATTATAATAATAGAAAAACATAATACAGACTTTAATAAAGGCTGAATGGTTAAAGATGTTAAGACTTTAGATTTTAGGTTTTCAGGTTGAGATTTTCAAAGCCAAATAAGCAGGTTTTATTCAATTCAATTCAATTCAATTCAATTTTATTTATATAGCGCTTTTAACAATCGTCATTGTCTCAAAGCAG
>JAQQZT010000002.1:10179451-10203377 GCA_030068275.1 Clarias platycephalus
TTGTTATTTTGTTTTGGGTTTTGTTATTTTGTTTTCAGTTTTGTTAATTTGTTTTGCACTTCAGGGCCACCGTACTATTTTCTTACAAACAAGTGGCGCACACAGCTGTTTATTCCCAATCCTATACGTCTTTTCTTGCACTATGTATGTGGAAATGCTCTTATTTTCACTATTAAACATAGCATTGATTTCTGCTGTCGATTTTCATGATCCAACTTCTCGAAGCTTTAAAGTAAATCTCCATTCATGTTTTTGTTTTATTATTTTTTTGATGGTTCAGCACTATTCTCCCAGGTTTTAATACTGTGTTGGACAGCTCTTAACCCAATTCCAGTCATTTCCACTTATTGTATTTTTTATTGCTTGAAACAGGCCAACCCTTCTCAAATGTCGCCTTTTTTTTTATAGCCAGGAAATGTATATTGTGCTATTGCGGTAAACTGCCTGAATGCTATTTAGCTAGGAACCAATTATAGAAAACTTCACCAGATCACATATTTTTCTAAAGAATTTTAAGAGCATTTAATATTAGCCTTAGGAGTTTAGTGTCAACCATCAAAGTTACTATGGAAGTCACGATAGACACCATAATGTAGAGCCTCTATGAATCAGAATGGATTCAACAGCACCGTGATATAATTGATTAAAAGATCTCATTCAGTATGTATATAATGTATATGCACATTTTTACATGTTTAAGAAAAAACTGGATTTTTCTTAATAATAAACTGCAATACAATAACAAGATCCTGTTTCTCTTCCCCAGTGTGCGGTCTGCAGTAAACCAATGGGTGATTTCCTCCACAGTATGTTTTTGCACGGTGGGTTGGTCCACTGCGAGAGCTGTTATTCTAATGTCATATAAGTCGAGGTTGTTTTCTCGTACTTTCTGCTTCATTACTTTGGTGAATGTTAGTAACAGAGACGGATTATTTCCTGAGATTTGACATGTTCACGAGGTAACATTCTTGGAGGATAGATTCTTCTTCTGTGTCTTTGCTTTTGTCTTATTGTGAGAGGTGCCTTAAAATCAGCATCAGGTTTGTGTGGTTAAGTGGGTTTTCACTTTTTATACAATTTTACGAGATTTAATTTTATCTTATACATGTAATATTACAAGGGAAAAAAAAGGGTCTCCTTTGTTGTTCATTCTTCAAAGTATAAATACTTTCTTAAAACTGTGAATAAATGTAGGGTTATAAAAAGCCTGGTGTGTTTGTTCATCTTTTAGATTTCATCATCAACCACAATCGATATAAGATTTGCTGTATAGTATACATCTCTCTTTAATTGTTCTGCTTTCCACAGTGTAAGAAATAAATAAATATTATATAGAATACTGGTATCAAAACGTTTACATATGCACACATTTAAAAGGCTAAAAATGCCTGGAAGACACAAAGCAGTTTTCTATTTGACAAGAACAGCAGCTGAATCTAAATGTCAAGTTCAGCTTCCTGAAAAATAAATTATTCATAAAGCACGTAAGGGCTTGTTCATAACAGCTGCACTGATAAACAGAAACAGAATGATCCTATTCATATGCAGATCATGTTCGAATGTGTTTCCAATTACGATTTAAACAGCCCTCTTATAACACTGCAAATAATGTCAAAACACAAACTAATCATCTACAGATTAAATGTAAAGATGTGATATGCCTACTGTTAACAAAGTGACTTTTTTCATTTTTTTTGCTTCCTGGTTTTGGCCCGTAGCTGTATGACCCGTTAACGAGTCGAACATGATTGCACTTTACAATTGCTCTTTAGTGTTCTGTGTATTCTGTCTTTGGTACGAGTTTGTTTGGCACAGTCAAGGTAGTCCTTTATTTTAAACGCTCACGAGGTAACATTCTCGCAGGGAATTTCATGTCACTGCCCGTGCCGGCTCGCGGCCATTCTGTGAATGTGTTGCCATAGCAGTCCGGGGTCAGACTCGTTGTGCTGTAGCAGCGACACCAATCCATCTGCCTGGTCCAGACTCTGCCAGTAGTCCTCTGGCCACATCTGGAGCCAGCTAAACAAAAACATACAAGAATCGAGAGAGGATCAGATTTTTTTTTTTTTTGCTTTATACCTATTCCTACAGTGGTCTTTAATAAGTGTGTACACTAACAATGAGAACAATCTGGACAGTTAGAAGATTATACATGTAACCATTCTTAATCTGGATTTTAAAATATCCTATGAGAGTTCTGGATGATTTAAGCTCAAAATTATTTATCTTTAGGACATGTACAGTATATTGTCAATCTGATCATCACAGTTTTAAATCGACACACAACTGGGGAGGAAGGACAATTCTTGTCTAAATCTTCAGATCAAACTAGAAACCAAAATCAGTCAGAACTACAGATGAAGAGTCAGAAGTGAGAAACTTTAGAAATTGCACTTTTTTTTTTTTTAAGGACGTTGGTCATGCGGAAGGCTCGGGTTCAATTCCCACCCAATGCCCAATGCCCAGATCAGACGGTCCGCTGTGGCAGCAGCCGAAAGACTAACAACATATATTTTTATTCTTTTTAATTATGATCCAAGATGACGAAACTAAACATATTCACTTAAAATCTTTAACATGCAAAATTAGAATATCGTAAAAATTTGAAATTTAATTAACAAAGTAAAACTCTCATATATTCTAGATCCATTAAATATAAAATATTTGCATCCTTTTAGTAATCATTTTGATGATTAGGCCTTATGTCTTAGATGGAAATCAACTTGTTTGGGAATAAAAAAAAAAACTCGTTTGGAAATAAAAAAAAACAAAAATCAGGTTTCCCCCTTGAAATAAATAAAATAACCAAATAAAAAAAATGACGTTACCTATCATTAGAGTCCATCTCCTCTACACCTCCATACCCAGGCCTAGGCAGGGGACACCCCATGTGCGTATTGTTGGCCATCTTTGGTTCTGGTGCTGGATACTTGTCAGGATCTCGCCTGTGCATCTTTGCTGCCGTCAGCCGCTCGTTCTCCCGGTCACACACGTAACACTCAAAGCCATTCAAGTAGTTGGGCTTGCTCATGTCGTTGATGCCCCACTCTCGGTTCTGAAGGCCTTCTAGGAGGCGGAGGTTGGTTACCTTACTTGGTGTCTTGTATTCCAAGTAACGCAAATACTTGGCGTCGTCTTCATCCAGATCCAAGATGAACTTGGCTAGCTCTTGTGGAGAGGCGAAATCATCGATCAAAATGGTAGAATGCTCGTTCGGGAGCCAGTCAGCTACAGAGGACGAGCCTCTGTAGATGGGCACGCATCCTTGGTGCATGGGCCGCCACAGTTTCTCAGTCATGTAATCGGGGCACAGTCCGTTCTCCAGGGCGAGGTGGAACTTGTAACGAGCCACGAAGCTCATAAAACGCTGATCCTCACCCGTGGCTGTGCTGGTGTCCTCTAGATACTCAGGCAGAGGCTTGTTATTGATACACTTTCCATAGGAGTCAACCTGCATAGAAAGTTAAAAGCTGATCAGGTAAGAGGTGATAAAACAATCATTTTAAGTTTTACATGAACAGAAGTGGATGGACTAAAAGCTGAGAAGATCTTAATGTGGTCTCTCATTCAGTCTCCAGTTCCTACCTGTATGTACTTCATAAGCTCCTGGATATAACGGTCGCGGTCCGAGGGCACGTCGCAGTGAGACTGCATGTACAGCACAGGGGCGAGTCCAGCTTTTCTCCATCGGTTCTTTTCCTCCAGAGAGACGGAGGGACGCTGAACCAAGTAGTTGAGAGACGGCAGCCACTGCAGCGTTAGTGGATAGTCCGACTCTCTGCGGAACGTGGCTGTGTAATTAAAGAGGCGGATTCCGGACCCATGTGACAGTATGTAGTTATTCATCGGCGACTCTTCGTGGAACAGCGCCCAGGTCTGGTGAGCCAAGCGGGGCAGCGGTGCCTCGTATGCACGAAAATCCGTGCCATAGAAGATGATTGAGGCTGTGCGACGGTGTAGCTGGACCTTGCGGTTTCGTGTCACCAGGCAGGATGAGCGAGCGCAGTCTACACGCTCCGTATCCCCTGGAAAGTGTGGGAACAGGTTGGCGCTCCACCACAGCAGAATGGGCAGCTCCTTGTTCTTGCGCGTGTCAGAGTTGCCCGGGCCTCGGTAGGAGCTCACGCTAACAAACTCCATGTCGGTGAGAGCACTCTGGGGCTGGAAAGCACCCAGGTCTACTGGCTCCTGTCCTGAGCATGGCGGCCCACAGAGCTGCAAAAACCACAAGCAGAGCACAAGCCCGGCCTCGACAGCCATCTGAACAGGAAAGAAATGAAATTGATCTGTCTCAGTGAAATTTGATTGAAATGGTTATAAAGGAGATTAGTTTTCATAGAGAATGGTAACAACACTGAAGATGTAATACACTGATTTATAATAAAACACTTTTGTTTTTAACTCGTAAAAACCTGTAAAATGTGTTCCAATTCATAAGCACTTTGGGGGATACGGTTTTGATAAACGAGGCAACATGTGCCAGTCAATGTGAGTCAAAAAATGATCTCTGGTTATATTAAAACCTCAGTCAATACCCCGGTTCCTCAGTCAATACCCCGGTTCAATAACTGGTGCCAGGAGAGACACGGACAAACACGTTGTCTGTCAGAAAGGTTTCCATTTATTAACAGGAAAAGACAGGGTAACATGTTCTGGTGAAATCCTGAAGAACAAACAGTGGAAGTTGTACAGATGTTCATCCAAAAACAAAGCAGGAGGTGTTAGCTTGAGGGAGGGGAAGAGAGTGAGACTTGGAGAAAGAATGAGACAGAGAGAGTGTAAGAGTTAGCACCATAAGATCAGATCAAAGAGGAGACAGTAAGGTAGTAGCATGGAAGATTAAACATACACTAACATCAGATCCACAAGGATGGTGACAGAAATGTATCGGCAAGAATGAAAAGGAAAGGTTTACAGGACGGTAGTGAGACCAGCAATGTTGTACGGTTTGGAGACTGACAAGAAGACAGGAAGCAGCGCTGAAGAAGCTGCGATTTACTTTAGGAGTGACAAGAATGGACAGGATTTAGGATGAGTTTGGGGACAAAGTTAGAAAGGCCAGATTAAGATGGTTTGGACATGTGTAGAGGAGGGATGAGGGGTATATCGGGAGGAGAATATTAGAGAAGGAGCTGCCAGGCAGGAGTAGAAGAGGAAGGCCTAAGAGGAGGTTTATGGATGTGGTGAGGGAGGACATGCAGGAGGTTGAAGTGACAAAGGAAGATGTGATAGACAGTGTTAGATGGAGACAAATCGTCCGCTGTGGCGAGTCCTAACGGGAACAGCAGAAAGAAGAGGAAGAAGAAGAACATGAGGAAGAGAGTAAAATTTTATTATTCTATATCAAAAATCTCTTCCAAAAACTTTTGGAAAATAATCATGAACTCTTGTAATTAGAAAGAACTTGCCAGAAGTTAACGTCTTGCATTTTTAAAATTATTGTATAGACATATAATGTACTGGACTAAATACATTTGCATTAAACTTAGAGATTGCTTAGAGATTGACACAGACCATACATGGTTCTCAAAATGGATATGATGTGTGTATGAATGCATGCTAAAATTAAATGAGAAAATATTTTAAAAAATAAAGTCACTACAGCAAATACACAGTGTTGTATAAACAGTGAAATAATTGAACACAGACAAAGCTGATACTGTGGACACACCTATCTTTGGCATACGCTCATGAATATTAATGAGCATGCAGATGAAACGGTCACGTGATAGATGTCGGGAACTTAAACCAGTGAAGTTTTTCTGAGCAGAATCTGTAATAAGCTTGCGTTTTTAAAAAATTTTTTTGCGAGTTGGTTCTGTGTCTGCCATTATGGTTGTCCTTTAATAAGGTCTCAGGTCACGTGATCTCAGTGCCACAAAAGGAAGGTTGGGCCTAATTAGCATACTAAAAGTACAGGCTGCAGAAAAACTATTTCCAAAATCACACTTTTTATAGACAGATGTGGAAGGCCATGACGATAACATTATCTCTCTTCATTTTTATGAATATTCTTAGATATTCATAAATATTATATTCTTTAAATAATCAAATAAACTTTTAGGATTCTGACAGATGTGTTACATACAACATCTTGAAGGAAACGTATCATCTGGACATCTAATTGGAGTTAAAAGTCAGTAGGACACAAATCATTTACCAAAGCCCTTTTTAAACCCCATGTCCAGGATATTAAAGGTGAGAGACTTGATGGAACAGCTATCTGCAGAACTGATCACTAATCATGTACACACACACACACACACACACTGGAAAGAGTTTCCCTGCATCTCAAGACAACAAACACTCTCTTAGCGTGGATTTCCTCACCTTTCTTTAAATCAACCGCATCCAGCTTCACCTCATCTGATCCTCCCGTGTTGACAAACAACAACAAAACAACAATCGAGACGGAATCGCAGTGAGGGTAAAACAGACTTTCATTACTTCTTTGGCGTCTAAGGGATGCTCAATCTGAACTGACGTGTAGCTGTAGACCTTAGTGGCTCTATCGCCCACTAGCGGCCTGGAGGCACATAACGAGGGCGGAAAAAACAGGAGATTAACCAAGAAAATACACAAATATTGAATGTAATTAAATATAATTTAGAATGTTATGGTGCTATTTAGAACTTGTTTGTTGATGCTTTTGTTTTTGCTACACAAAGCTGTAATGTATTTCCAATCCTTCCAGAACTTGTTGGACTTTAGGACCAGGAGGAGACAGTCACGGTGGAGTGAGGGACACGCAGGCAGGAGCGCGAGCGCGTCAAATCTCAGCAACAGGGACGCTGTATACACAATGAGGTAACTACGAGAACATCTCACGCGGGAAAAAGTGCATAAACATATAAAATATTGTTAGAATGTTTGGTTATAGAGGATACCGTTGTAGTTTAATATATTTAGGTTGTGTAAGTGTATAATCCTGACGGCTCGTATGTCGTTAAGGGTCAGTATATTCCTCGCCGGTAATGAGCACTGCGGTGTACTGTAGCTCGCTAACAGTAATGCTAGTGCTTTAGGGTTCACGAGTTTCATTTAGCGAAAATTGTGTTACAAATGTACTAAAATGATATTAAAGGTGCTATTATAATTTAGGCTCGTTTTTGGGATATAACACAGACGTAATAACTAGAACGGGTTTAGCAACCGCAAGCTAAAAACAGTAGGTACTTGTCAGTGGTGTCTGCGCATGCGCGAATCCCATCTGTTTCCTGTTTATCGTCGTTATTTACTGACTCATTGTTGTTAAACCCAACGGTTAGTTCTGCTCGCAGGTATTGGTCTACCTTTAATCTAAGAAACTTAGGAAAAAGCAAAAGAAAATAAATAAAGCACTGAGTGTCATCAGATCACGTGGTTTCTTGCTGCTGTACTGCAGTGTCAGTGAGATGGTCAGTTTTATCCCTAAACGTAATTTATTCTCGAGATGTGGGAATATGCCATTCAGTTCACTTTAATTTATATAGCACTTTTAACAAGGGTCATTGTCGCAAAGCAGCTTTACAGAATCAAAATCTGATTTGGTGATGTATCGCAATTCTTTTGTATGGCAATTCATACATACATTTCCCCACACTGATTCTAAAATCGATTTGGTCAAATTGTTTAAAAAATTTCAGTAATGTCGTCATTTGTTATAGTAAAATTTAGCAGTTATTTTATAATCCTACAGCGGTGGTGCTCTCTAAACTATTCACACATTGGCAGGCAGCACAGCGCCCTGTGTGATAGGAGCAACTTATACAGCAAGTTTGTTTAGAATTGTAACAAAATGTATAAGAAATGTAGTACCGAATCTTTATATTTATTCATATTATATTTATATCGGCTGGCCACTGGTGATTCCCATCCCTAATATCTTCTGTTTCAGAGTTACAGGTATGAAAGATTTTTCTTTCTCCAAAACAAACTTGCTTAAACAAGCAAATGTTTACTTTAAACTCACTCACACTTATTGTGATTGTGTTTAATGATTGCTTTTGGACAGTCGTTGTCCAACAATAAATATTTTAAATGTGATCAACACAAATTCTACTACTACAGATACAGTACCAGTTTGGGTTAATTTTCGGAGTTCTATAACAATATATATATATATTTTTTTTCAAAACCATTATGTAATTAAGTAACAACCACAAAAGTCAGAAGAAGGTCAGCTGTTCCTGCAAGAACAGTATTGGCAAGTGCATTTGCAAAACAACGATGAAACTGGCTTTCATGAAGACCTTCCCAGGAAAGCAAGTCAGAAACTTACCTTTGATACAGAGGAGGAAGTTTATTTAGAGTTACCAGCCTCAGAAATCACCAATTAACAAACAGCACCTCAGATTAGAGCCGTTTTGAAAGCTTTACAGAGCATAAAATAGCAGACACTCAACATTGTCTTAATATCAACTGTTCAGAGATGATTGCATATTTTGGATGCCTTCTGCATTGATTTACAATGTTTAAAGAAATAAAAATCAGGAAAGACCATGGAATTAGAAGGTGTGTCCAAACGTTTGCACTTAAATCATTAAAGGTTGTACAATGAGACAGATATAAAACGTCTCACTGATGCTATTCCTATGGTAATTTACATGCAATATAAGAATTTACCTATTCTGTCCCAGAGACATTTAACATGTATCCCTGCAGGTTCAGCTGTGTTTGCTCATGTGGTTTAAAACACAGTATACATCATGAGCAGCTATGAAGTACAGATTTCTGTATTTCTGCATAGATTTCCAAATGAGGATGGGTTCCCTGTTGAGTCTGGTTGCTCTCAAGGGGGTGCCATCTCAGGAAGTTTTTCCTTGGTACCGTCGCCTTTGGCTTGCTCATTAGGGACAATCTGATCATTTTGATTTATACAAATTTCATCACATTTCAATCACATTTCCTTAGATTTATTTTCATTCTGTAAAGCTGCTTTCTGACAATAACCATTGTTAAAAGCGCTATACTGATAAAAGTATAAATAAATAACAAATTTGTTCAGATCAAGTTTCTAGATGAAGATATCCAAACATTGTAGTTTTTACTTTTATTTATTGAGCAAAGTTATCCAAAATTAAATATCATTGTCAGAAAAAGTATGTGAACCTTGGCTTTTAATGTCTATTGGGAACTCTTCGTGTTTTTAAAGAACGGCATACATTTGTAAATGCCGATACCGGTCGAGGTAGCGCATTGCCGTCATACCTGTGAACATTCAGCAAGTGGACTGCCTGATAGATGCTTGTACATTACAGGAACTCAGCCGGGAGCTATTGCCACATCCTCCACATAGTCCTGATCTCGCTTCAAGCTATTTCTACTTGTATTGGTCATTAAAGGAGTTCTGAGTGGCCAGGATTTCATACATGAAGCAAGCAGTCCCATCATGGCTCTAGTATACTGAGAAAAATTTCTACCTGGATGGTATCCAAGCACTTCTGGTTAATCCTCATGTTCTTGAGCGAGCTTCAGACAGGTGGCAGTGTTCGTTTTGGATAGTAGTGGCTTCCTCCTTGCTATCCTGTTTAGCGTGTTACTGATAAACATACTACTTAGTGCAGGAGTGGCCTGTAGGTCCTTAGTAGCTTCCTGGAATATTCTCTGCGTTCATGACAGAGTAGCAGTAGGGCTGAATTTCCTTCATTTGGACATCACTTGCCTCACAGTGAATTAGTGGGTTAGGTTATTTTGTAACCTTTTCTAATGTGACGAGCTTTGATAACTCTCTTTTCAAGATCCTAGGGAAACTTAATGGACTTATCCATCTCACACTTTTATAAAACTGTGTGTGATGAAGACCAGAAATGTTTGGGAAGCAAAGGAGGGCCTGCTAACCTTGTGCATTATTGTTTTTTTTTAACCTTTGTTGAGATACCTGATCTTGATTAAGGTCCACATGTTTTTTTTTTTTTTTTTTTTTAATGAATAAATTAGAATTTTGAATAAATGCATTCAACAAGTGCCCTTAGACTTCTATTATAAGCAAGTAAAAATGCTGGACTGATTATTTAATTTGTCTACACCTCATACTCCTTGGTTTTTATGTGAAATACAAAACACGGTCAATAACCAATCTCTGCGTCTCCTATACGAGGGAGTTTCCCTGTCCAAAGTCTCATCCACACAGATAAACACACCAGTCACAAAACTGTTTAGATCACGGCTCTGTCTTCTGTACAGATTTGTTCAGCATGCTGGGTGTCAATTTGCAACCAGATTAGAGAGTGTGTGTGTGTTTTTCTTTTTTCTTTTTTTTTTAAGCAATGCGGAATACACTTGTGAGACACTACATTTAATATTATTAACTTAATTGGTCATAAAGAGACGTGTGGTGTGTACAGAGTACTACTGTATGTATGAAGAAGCCAGTGTGGGAATAGTTTGAAGCAAGATTCAAGCTCTATTAATTAGTCTATATATTTTTGTGTGTCTGTTTTAGGTCACGTTGAGCCTGCCGTCTCCGGCACCATGAGCGGCAAGAGCCTTCTCCTAAAGGTCATCCTGCTCGGTGATGGCGGCGTGGGCAAGAGCTCGCTGATGAACCGCTATGTGAGCGACCGCTTCGACTCGCACTCGTTCCACACTATCGGAGTGGAATTCCTGAACCGCGACCTGGAAGTGGACGGGCGTCCTGTCACGCTGCAGATTTGGGACACGGCGGGCCAAGAGCGCTTCAGGAGCCTACGCACGCCTTTCTACCGTGGCGCAGACTGTTGTTTACTGACATTTGCTGTGGACGACGCACAGAGCTTCCACAACCTCGGTGCCTGGAAGCAAGAGTTTGTGCGCTACTCGGATGTGCGCGAGCCAGACCACTTCCCCTTCGTCGTGCTGGGAAACAAAGTGGACAAGGTCGAGGACGGCGAACGGCAGGTGCCCGAGGAGGAGGCGCGCGCCTGGTGCCGGGAGAACGGCCACTGCCCGTATTTCGAGACCAGTGCGAAAGATGACACCAATGTAAGCGCCGCCTTCGAGGCCGCGGTCCGTGAAGTGCTGGCCTGCGAGGATCACGTCGATCACACTTTGCTCGGAAGCACTATCGACCTGCACGGGAATCGCAAGGCACCGCGCTCTTCCTGCTGCTGAGGAGCGCGCCGAGATTTACGGCTTCAAATGGCGTTAACCTTCTAGATGCTCCTCATCACTGCCTGCTCCTGCGAAGGTCAATATAATAAAAAGAGAGTAGATGGAATGTGTAGGCTTGAGGCCTTGAGGAATTCCCAGGCTTATTTAGGTACCGATGTTAGAGGAATTCTCTTTAAGAACAGCGTCACTGGTACAGTATTTTATAGTCTGCTTCTCTGCCTACATTTGCAAAAGATCCAGTTGTATGATGGAGGTGGGGTTTATCCTTAACGTGACGGTACGCTGGCTTTAATTGAGTACGATCTGCAACACAAACTACCCTTGCAGTATCACTGCTATGGTGTAGTGTGTGTATGTGTGTATATATATATATATATATATGTGTGTGTGTGTGTGTGTGTGTGTAGGACATCACACCAGAACATCTAAGGATAAAAAGTCTTTGCTGTTTTGCATTAACCTTTTGGATGAGGCTAATCTCTGCCTACACTCACAAAAGGCCATGGGTACGATAAGGCTGCTGCATAACCTTGCTTGTGTAGCGAAATTACACACGTAGTGTCAACGGTACGCGGTAGTGTAACTTTTTCCTGTGACCAAGGCTCTTGTGCAGTGGGGTTTCTGATTTCTATTCCTGGAGGTCACGGGGTTCAGACATGCTTTATGAAGCTTTCATTTCCCCAAAAGTACATATACCTTGATGCACAAGTCGTCATTCTGAAGCTTCGCTTGTTATTCAGACAGTGTGCGTTTCTGCTCGCGGTGTTGTACGTTAGCCTAACCACAGAGTTTCTACTTCTGTGTTTTATGCTACATTACAGTTTGTGTAAATACAACTGGAAGACTGGTGATGTGTAAATTACCTTCCATGACGCATTTTTTGTTTCTGTTCTTTCTTTCTTAGGTACAAATGCTATTATGGTACTGTTTGACCAGGGCGATCTTTGTTTTAAGGTTATCATCCGACAGCGGCGTGATCGTGTCGGTGAGGCGAAAAACATGTACAGCTCTCAGTCACATCAAAAATAAGGGCTGTCTCACGTCGAAAATCGGTTTCAACACACATTTCGTTCGACCACGTGTACACTTTCAGCGCTTCGCATCATAGCCTAGGAAAGTTCGAAGAGTCGGTCTTAAGTCAGCACTAATTGCGCTTGTGTAGCAGTTGACCCTCAGGAGCGCTTGTGCTCCGGGTCAGCTCACATTGTTTTGCTGCCTTTTGCCTTTAAATGGCAAAATCATTACCTAGTAATAACTGTTTGCTAATCTGAATGTGAAAAAAAAGCACATTTGCCCTGAATTTAATTTTTATAGTGTTGCAAAAATGTTCTTGTGCACAGTCCTGTATATTCAGATGCATTTAGCACACAAGATTTTGACATTCTTAATATGTTTAACAATATCAGATTAGATATTAACCTCGCCTTTCTGAGAATAAACCAGATCCAGATAAAGATTTTGATATGTACTATATCTATCGCTGCCTATATTTAAGCAACCATTCTTCCATCCTTCAAAGTTTACTCTCCTAACTAAAATATTGTATTAACCTGAAGCATGGTCCTTGCCTTCGCTTGCTCTCACATGTAAACTCCACAACGCTTTCTGCTACCTTCCTGCAAATGGTTCATACTGCAGCCTATGCGGGTCTCCGTCCACTTTATCACTATTGTTTAACGAGAATGGTTCACTGTGAAACAGCATCGGTTCCGATGGACGTTGTTTTTCCTCTCATGTTTGCTCCCTATATTTATTGTCTGTATTGGAAAAGATGGCTGATGTCATTTTTAGACTCACTGTAGGTACCTGAAGTTGTTGTGTTCACTGTGATTTTGGATCATGTTATGTTATTACCTTGTTTGGAGTTCATTCTAGGAATACATATATTAAAATTGCTTTAATTATTTTTTTTTAAAATAAACTAGTGTATTATTAACTTTATTGGTTTTTGTTCTTTGTTAACTCAGACCTAAGTTTCTGGTACACTGCAATAACCCATGTCTATTTTTTGGAATGCAGCATTTGCATATTACTTTTTACGAAAAATGATTGCTTTGTAAATCCGCTATATGTTCACTTATTTATTACTGCACTGACTGTAAGCGCTGGCTTCTCAACTAATGTCAAATGTTGTAAGAGTTGCACTTGATGTTCATCAAAACTGCTCTGATGTTTTACACCATAACTCTGGCAAAGTATTTCCTCTTAATGTGCTTCAAACTGATCTCAACTTGTTTAACGATGCCTGAGAATGGGAACGTTTAACTCCTCAACCATCCAGTCCGGTGTCTGGCATTGTATATGTCTGTGCAATAAAGGCAGCCAAGGCTGCTTTTGTTTACAAACTAATTAATTGGCAAATATCCAGAATCAGTGTCAATAAACCTTACACTTGACTGACTTTGTGTGTTTTGTTTCATTGTCTAATGTGTGCGTGGTGGGGGGGCGATTAAAATCTTCAAACCCAGCTGAAGGACCATCAAAGTATATTTTTACAAGGATCTCAATTACATTGTACTTTAAATTAAATGTACAATAACAACAAAAAAAATCCCAGGACTCAACCATCAGTCTTTTTGATTAGAATCCCAAACTTAACATTTTTGCTTAACTTAAAAAAAAAAAACTTGGCCCTGGGCATTTCTGAGAAATCATGCTAACAGGAGAAATCATCACCAGGTTTGGAGGCGTAGGGAGAAGTGATACTGCCACTGTGCCGTTTCGATATCCTGCTGCACAGCACATCGCTCTTCTCCTCTTTCACTCTGCAGCGCTTGTATCTTAGCAGGATCTGCCACTCGGCCAGCAGCATGTGACAGTGAATCTGCCGACGAGAAAAAGAAACTCTCCACACCTCCCCAGATCTCGACACAAACCCTGATGGATTTACTCTTATTGAAGTCGCTTTTCTCACAGAGGATGATTCACCCCCACTGATTTTCTTTATTAATTACCAAAATCTAACCTGCCCTCCAAAAAAAAAAAAAGAAAAAGCTTCACTCATGTGACTTAAACACTAACAAATATTGCTAGTAGCATTAAACAACAATTTGATGCATACAGTGTAAATAAGGATTAGTTAAAAAAAAAAAAAAAAAAAAATCTACAGTACCTACAAGTGTTACACAATAACTACAATTTCGAATGCAGTTTTTTTCCCCCCCCAGATGGACAAGAGGAAATGTGCCTTTGAGATGCAGAAAGCTGACACTAGGGGGAGACTGAGCACTCAAAAATGTCTTCATTGTTTAAATAGTGGATCACCAAATGATTTTCATAATTTTTTCCAAAAAAAAAAAAAATTATAATTTGATGCACCATGAATGTCAGACTGAAATCCTCAGGAAACCATGGGTTGGTTTCTGTCTCTTTCTATACCCTGCAAGCTCATGCCTACGCTGTCCCGCGCATTCATGGGTCTGATGAATGCTCGTCCACCCCCAAGTTTCAGATCAATGCCGTCTCAAAGCCAGGCGTGACTCTATTATTCTCTAGACTGTGAGGAAAAAAAAAAAGTGCTGAGGTCACAGCAAGTCAGTCTATATTGGCATGTCTGGACACCATGGTGACCAAATGTGAAAGGTTGTCGCCATAGTAACATGAACTAGTAACATGCTAGTTCGTTCTAAAAAAAAAAAAAAAAAATCTAATTAGTTTCTCACTGGATGACTGATAAAATCAGTTATTTCTGTTAATAAAAAAAAAAAAGTCTAAAAAACAAAACATTCATTGTATGTAAAAATAAACTACATTGGCTATTCAGCTACAGAATACAGAGGAAAACTAACATCCCACAGCTCAGGGATGTAGGCACTTGTATAGAAAACACAAAAATGCTATTTTCAGATCGCAGATATAAACAGTAAAAGATATATTAAGACAATAGAGGGAGAGAGAAAAAAAAGGGATATCACACACCCTCTACCAAACATCATGCAACCCTGTGCTTCCTGTCCAACTGAGTCATTTGTCCTTCAGGGATGAAAAGGCACTAAGACAGCTTTAAAAAAAAAAAAATGATGGCACTGTAATCAACAGCATTACAATCAATGGTCATTAAATAGTCTGTTGTCCTGCCTCCAGAACAAAACCATTTACTAGCCTCTATGCTTCAGTGTTACATCATAACCTGCTGGACAAAAAGAGAGAGAGAGAGAGAGAGCGCGAGAGATAGTGGAAAAAAAAACAACAACACTCAGTTGGCCTGTTATAAAGTGTCAGTGAGACAGGAAGAAAGTCTTAAGGAGAAACAGAGGTGTTGAACAGGTAGGTGTGGGTCTTTCCAAACGGTGCACAGCGGATACAAACAGCATGGATTGCAGGAAAGGACAGAGCGCTTTAACACCGTGCACCTAAGCCTTTCCTCCCAAGATAGCGTAGAACAGCGAAATTATAGGTTGTGGAGACTGTATATGTGAGCTAGAGAGAGAGAGAGAGAGAGGAGAAAGAGGACACACAATAAAACAGGAGTGAACGTGAGCATCAGGAATAAAAACAAGAAAGATATAGAAGAGTATCGCTGTTCTATTCAGTAACGCTGAATACTGTAGATAATACACACTGGTGTTAGCAGTACAGCAGGGCATACTATAACTGCATAGTGAATTCTCATGGTACAGTAGGCGTTGATTCATCTTCTATAACTGTAGCAGGGACAGTAGTAGTGGCTGTAATTCAATCGCAGGTTTATAATCATATACTTATTTTAATTTAGTGTTGTTTTTACGGTAACCGGGCCATACACAAAATCTAATAACATGCAGATTAAAACTGTGTTGTTTTTTAAAACAGGAGAAAAAAAAGAATCTAATCACTGTTATAGCACTGTGCAGCTTTCTATAAGGGGTATTTATTGAACATTGAGAAAAGGAGTAGTTTTGTAGTGGTTTGTATGCTTTCCACAGTTTCTATAGGAAAATCTTCACGATATAGAAATTTCGGGTGTCTACAGTATATTCTGTAATATGACAAGCTGGAACTTATGCCTTAGTAACATAAAAATAGAAGCTGTTAAGGGCATACTTGTTTATAGCTGTTATAACATAAGTGATAACAAGAAGTAATTGGTTCTGCAAATGTTCCATAACAATAAATGCAATTAATAATAATAATAATAATAATAATAATAATAATACAAAAAAAAAAATCCTGTAATGCTTGGCAAGTGACTACAAAATGGAAAACGATCAACTCTGCTTGCATCACACCACCCTGTCATTGATTATATTCCTGTAACAGTAGACCATCTTGTTGTATTTCTTCCATCCTTACCCGATGGCTTCTGGTTTTGACGCCCGTGCTAACACTAATTAGAATGCCATGTGGAATAAAAAAAAATTAAAAAAAAGTCACATGCAGACACGTCATCCACTCATGACACTCTCGCACTCCTGACGAATAGGTTCAAATCTTAGACAAAACAGACAAAAGCCGCTGTGCTGTTTTAAGCCTGGGCAGACACAGCTGACCTCATAACTAATGGAGGATTTGAATTCTTCTACGCCTACATCTGCGTTGTGCCGTCACTGGGACACACGACTAATTGTTTGCAGGCATTTCAGTCCCCGGTTGTGGTCTTGTTACTCACCAGAGCCAATAACGTAATCCCGGCTCCAGCGAAGGCAGCAATGTAGAGGTCGTAGGTCAAGAAAAACTGCAAAATGAGATTCACCAAGTCAGAGCTGTAAGCGCTAACGTTTGATGTCAGGTCTATCTCTGGCAAACCGCTGAGGCCGATTCCTCTGAGGGTTGGCTATGAGAAATAGAATCATGTTTGGCCTGCAGGAAACACTTACCTCCCTTGTTTTGCATACATTGAACAAGGTCATTCCACACGCTTTTCCTGGCACCGTGTTCCATGGAAGTAAACCTGGAAAATATATAAAGCTCCCGTTATATAATGCAATGACAATAAAAATAACCCGGCAACTTAATGGAGAAGCCAGGAGCAGATCCCATCATGGTATGAAAACATCTTCAACGTTTTTATACTGTATATATCAGGGCCTAAGCATCCATTGTGTGGTCCTCACCAACCAATATTCAGGAACCAGGTGGGGAAACCTAAAGGGTCTATAGGGTAGTATATGGAAGTTCACCTTATATAAGTGTTACGTGTCAGAGATTCTCACTCTCTCAGGTCATTTAGGAGAAACTGTTCTAGCTTCACTTCATTGACATTTAAGCCCATTACTTTATGCACAGCTCTAGTATGATCCTGTCACAGCATCTCAATGGGACTGAAGTCTTTACTTTGACTTGACCTTTCCAACACAGTGAATATTTTCTACTTAAGCCATTCAGACGTCCAAAATTCTCAACATGTGACTTCACCTTGGCTCAAGAATATTCTGATATAAAATTGAGTAAAGCTGAATAAAGTTGGCCTGGGTCATTCGACTGCAAAGCAAGCCCCAATCCTCACCCTTTACCACCATGCTTGACAATTGGTATGAGGTGTTTGTGGTGATACACACATGCGCTTTGCACCATCACAAGACATCTCACCCTTGGTCTCATCAGTGATCAGGATTATACTTCAAAACTTTCGTGGCTTGTTCAAACAGACTGTTACGAATGCAAGTCATCCACCTTCTTTCCATGAAAGCTATACCTGTTTAGTCCTTTTCTAATTGCGCAGACATGTAAAACATTTAACGTGGTTAGAGAACATACAGGCCTTAAGGGAACAGTGCTGTGAAAAAGTATTTGCCTTACACTTTGTCAGACAGGTTGTATTTAAGTGATTTCTTGATTCAACTGGTCTGGCAGTAATCAGGCCCGGGTGTGACAAGTGCAGGAGGTTTGAACAGTTTTTTTCCCTTAATAAATGAAATGAAAAAAAAAAAAAACCTGCATGTTGTATTTACTCGGGTTATCATGGTGTAATATTCAAGCTTGTTTGATGATCTGAATCATTCAAGTTAGACAAATATGGAAAAAAAAAACAAAAAAAAAAACAGGAAGAGGTAACTACTTGTTCATAGCAGTGTACATAAAGTAGCTCTTGGGTTTTTCTTTATATTTCTGCTCTCTCATTAAACAGTCTGACCTTGGACTAAATTGGCTGGGACGCCCACTCTTGAAAAGGCTGCCAACTATCTTGAAAGCCTTCCAATTGTAAGCAATCCTTCTTCCTATAGAATGGTGGATTTCTAATGATTTGGAGATGGCCTTATAACCCTTCCGAAATTGATCAAAAGCAACAATGACTTCTCTGAGGTCATGTCTGATGTCGTTTCTTCTCGGCATGACGTAGAACAATCGAAAAAATTTCGGCTTTTATATAAAAGTTGGCAGACTTCTAGGTGATTCATTAATCTTGTGCATTTCATTAGTAACACCTGGATTCTAATTACTCTCTTAATGATTGTTTAAGTAAGTAGGGAGACTGTACTTATTTATCATCACCTGTTTTCTGAATGTTGGATTGTGACTACATATCACGATCTGTTGTCATCTGAGGATATTTGTTATTTAGACACTGATAAATAGAAACAGAATGAAACGAGGGTGTACTTTCTCCCCCCCATGTGCAATGAATATACAGCTCATTTACTGATCTCCAATAAAGATAGATGAGTTGTTTTGAAACAAACAGATTCTCATACATTTGTAACCAGGTTTAGAAGTCGACACAACAGAGCTCAGTCTCTCTTTCATGTGTACACACACACACACACACACACACACACCATATCATAATAATCGGCTAATTTCACACATATTATGGCAGCAACCAAAAGACAACCTTGGAATTTTAATCAGCCTTACAAGGGGCCAAATCAAATCCCGGAGCTGTCAGGAGGGGAAAAAACAAGTGTGATAAAGATATTAAAGGATTCAAGAGTGAGTTCATTACCAAACTGTCTGGCATCCATGCACAGCTGGTTGATGCTTGAGGGTGTCTCGGAGAGAAAGTCGATGGTGCGACAGGTCGCAGCCATGTTGTAGAAGAAGTAGACAGGAAGTGCAGAGAAAGCAAAGACGAGCAGCCAGATGACAGCCAGGACATACGTGATCACAATGAACTGCGAATTAAAATCAGCACACGAGTGTTTCTGATGTCCCTTATCTATCTCACACACTCTCTCCCTCTCATTCAAAAACACGCATACTGTATTGGGACCGTTTCAGATGCTTCCTGTCAAGCTGAGTTTTAATATATTAAATACAAAAAGGCAATTTCAAGCCAGGAATGAAAAGAAATGAAAAGGACATAATCCCAATAAACTCTATACTAAAAAAAAGCAAAGATTTTGGCAGCCTTTATAGAAATCTTTTATAAATAATAATAATAATAAAAAAAAAGCACACACATACAGACAATCCTTACCGTCGTACTGAGACAGCGCCCACACACAGTGCTTCTGAACTCGCCAAACGTTTGCTTTGCCACACTGGTCGTGTAAAAGCCTTCAGCCAGCAGTGCAATGCAGTAGAGAAAGAAAAAGCTGGCCAGGCCATAGATAACGTACTGGAAATACTCGATGCTAAAAGTGAGAAAGAGAGAGAGAGAGATAGAGAGAGAAAGAAAAAGAGATTAAGAAGAAATCCTACTGTATGTACTGTATTATCATGGATGGAGACATGTACAGTATATGCATCAAGGGTCTCTAGAGTCCTAGTAATGAAACAATTTTGGTCTTCCACAGCAGAATGAACATCATTATGGGTTACTTTCAGATTATTGTTATAAATGGGTCAATTTAGGTTAGAAGCAGACGTTGCACATGCTCTCTATCTTTCACATACATACAATATAATATATAGTGAAACCTTGGATTACGAGTAACTCGGTTTACGAGTGTTTCCGCAAGACGAGCAAAGATTTTTAAACTGAGCATTGTCTTGGTTTACGAGCACCGAGTATCATGCATCACGCATGCGCTTCTTGTTTTTACGCCGAGTGTCACGTGATCACAACTAAGCCAACGGGTTTTCTCTCTTTTGAGGTAATCGTCTCCCCTGCTGGGTCTTAGTGCTCGTCTCTTACTGGTATAATCAACATCCATGCATGCTTGTACTGTTTCCTACACCACTGTGACCACGCGTGTGAAACACGTGTGTGTGTGTGAAACATATTTTATTTTGTGTTTGTACAGCGCGCGTGTGTGCGTGCGTATAAAGCAAGTCTCATTAGAGGGTAAAGATCCATTTTTCTCTCTGTATGTGCGTGCGTGTGTGTAATTTGACACCGTGCTCCACACCAACACACACACACACATACACTCACACTCTCTCGCCTTTACAGCCCTCCCTCCTCTCGGCTTCACGCACACTCTCTGCCTTAAACAGAAACTCTGCTTTGTCGTGATTCTTTTCAAATGTAAAGTGCAGGTTAATTTGTTTTGTTTTTTTGTGTTACTTTACAGCAGTGATTCCGTTAGTATGCGCTCACACGAGTGTGATTAGCAATGTTCCTTGCTAATGATGATTTTTCCGATAAAACACTCTCTCCATTAATGTGACACAGCGCCTGCATGCACAAACGGAAACACTTATCTGTCAGGATTTATTTTTACTTTTTTAAAATGTAAAATGCAGGTTAATTTGTTTTATTTTTACTTTATATTTTGTATTAATTATTTTTATGTATTTATTTTTTTGGGCTGTAGAACGAATAATTTGAGTTTCAATTATTTCTCATAGGGAAATTTAATTTGGTTTATGATTGTTTTGGAATGCGAGCCCGCTTCCGAAACGAATTATGCTCATAATCCAAGGTTCCACTGTATATATATATATTCCTAGACAAGCACTTTCTATTACATGAAAATACATGACATTTACAGGTAGGCTAGAGCGATGTAGTCCTGCAGGTTGCGAGCGAAGTAGGTCTCGATAAGCCTCTCGGTCTCGGCGAGCGCCTGGTGCCCACAGCCACAGAACAGCGCGATGCCAGAGAAGCAGAGGAGAGTTGCCACCACGGACATGTACGGAATTCCTCCAAGACACCGCATGCAGCACTCGTAACAACCTACAACACACAAAAACACGCTTTTACTTTCTCTATCAAACTAAGGCTGTGGTGTGCTTGTTTGCTTTCTTAAAACTTTATGGTCTCGGTTTCCTAAGCTAGCAAATTACTGAATTACAAAATTCACTGTTATATTTGTTAGTTGCTTCTTATCAAAAAGGTCATAATAATAATAAAAAAAAAGGTAGTCATCAGATTTATTTATTCTGGAAAAGCAGAAAGAAATTTAGTTACAGAAATGATGACCAGAAAATGATTAAAAGGATTATAATTCATGAACGTATTTAAGCGTCAATTAATTTTCTGTAACTTTCATCCTTCACAGGTACTTATATAGTGGATGCACTGTTTAATATAAGGAAAATAAACATATTCGTCTTTAATGAAGGAAAAGAAATTATATAAAAGGTTCATATTTTGAAGGCTTCTTTAAAGAGGTGTGTATTGACCAATGAAAAAGGAGCCTCCAGTGTCAACATTTAAAACAAAAAAAAACAAAAAAAAAGGAGCAAGAAACTATTTGTCTCATGGGCACTCTATAATATTAAATTAAACTACAGGAATTAAACCCTTTTGGATTTGCGATTATTAAAAAATCTTGACTTCAGTACTGGTAATGTGTTCCTATAACAGCACTATTGTTATGTTTTACTCCATGCCTAATTCAAATACAAATCGGCTCAAATCAGCTATTGTGTTCCTTGTTCATCAGTGACTTTCCAATGGTAACACCAGTCATTTAAAATCAGTACAAACGAATACAGTGATACCATTCATTATATTTCCAATGAGTGCATATGCGTCCTATGATATGAACACTGAGGCATTCAGTCGCACCAGTTGGCTCCACAAAACTTCTTATCTAAAAGGCCACAAAGCAAGCGAGGGCTTTTTCTGTACTGGATTGTGAGCGCCGGGGTGCACCACAGCCCACGGAGTGTGAGAAAAATGGGAGGACCGTGGGACTGAGGGAGAGCGTCTCCTTTTGTGGCTCCACTGACAATGCTCTTTGTCTCAGAGCAGCTCGGGGGCACAAGGGCACGCAATGTTGACGCAAACAAAAGGCCAAAGCCACCTCAGTTACAAACAGATCAACTTTTGAAAGCTGGCATCGAGGGGAGAAAAGGGGAGTGGAGGGGAGGGGAGGGGGGGATGGCTTGTGACTGCTGGCGCAGAAAGGGTGCTGGGGGAAGTGCTGGTAGATCCTTCCTTCCCAGGATGCAACAACAACAAAAAAAGGATACTTGCACAAAAGATGCCCTGGGTGGGACAGGAGGTGCATGGGGGGGGGGGGGTGTGGGGGGGGGTCTAAATTGAGGATATCAAAGCAATTAATATAAAAATAAAACTAAGCAAAAATAAATAAATCTATTTTTTTTTTTGCCACCCTCTTTACAGACTGGCTTTGGATTAGTTCAGCTGTAGATCCGCAGCAACTTGCATTTCTACAGACAATAAATGTAAATTTAACTTTGGGCTATTTGTGGAAATGAGAAAATCAATGCTTGTGCAGGCAGCATCGAGGGAGCCTTGGATCTTTTACAATTACACTGAAGCTAAAACGACTTCCATAAAAGTGGAATAACTTCGTAGACCAAAGCCTGCCAAGTGCTTGTACAGGAATTTATTCCAGCATCCATAGTTTTAACGCTTCAACATTGTTCTTCTCACTTCATGTAGATCATTCAGTTAACTCGATACAAAGTTACACAAAGCAGGTTAATAAAGCTTTGGAAGTATTTAAAGTAATAATTGAAAATAATAAACAAACAGTCATTAAATTTTTTTAAATCAGAATGAATGCAAAAACAAACATAATAATAATAATAATAATAATAATAATAACTCACCCATTTTTGAGGACAGTGGTGTGTGAGCTGGTCCTGGCTGTGTGTGAGGATCAGGCCCGCAGCTGAGCGCGTCTTTAAAGCCCAGCTTCTGCTCTGCGCGTCTCAGACAAAAGCCCACAGGTCGCGGCGGCGGCGGGGATTCGCGCTCAGTCTCCCTCCTCAGCAAAGTGCACTAGAAAGGCCGACTTCAAGACCGAGCAGAATGAATGAGGAGGAGCAACGAGGTCAGGGCTTTCTGTGCGCTGAGACATTTACTCCAACCACACACACACACACACACACAGCACAAACCACATGAATTAGCATAGAATATTACTGAGGCTTTTCTCCTCCTTCTGGAAATACCGCTCGTTAATAAAGTTTAATCCGACACCGTGTGCGGTACCAAACATCTTCTACATCGCAGAACCAGAATAAACTGCATCACATTACATATTATTCATTTAGATCATGAATTTAAGTCATGTTTTTGTTTTTTTTTTGGAATGTGACACACGTGTAGGCCGAATAACCAGCACGGCCATCTGTTTTCAGGGGAAAGTACCTCCTGCTACAAGTGACGTCATGGGCTAATTTGCCTATTGATCATGATCAAGATTTTTTTTTTTTTTTTTCAAAACAGAAACTTATTTTATACTGAAAAATAAATAGTTTCTCATACAAGCACAAACAATTTATTAAGTTAAAATTCCTATTATTTCTACCAAGCAAACAAATAAAGTTCAATTCAATTCAATTTTATTTGTATAGCGCTTTTAGCAATTGTCATTGCCTCAAAGCAGCTTCACACAATCAACAGAATTATTTAAGTTTGTATGGAATGTGAATGTGTATGAATCAAAGTGGTCAGTTTGTCCTGGTGAGCAAGCCGAGGGCGACAGAATATTCGTGTACTGCAGTTAGTTACTACATTTACCAGCAGTGTTGGGGGACGTTACTTTTTAAAAGTAAACTAATTACATTACAAAATTACTGTCATTAAAAAGTAATCAGTTACATTACAGCGTTACTTTCTGATAAAAGTAAC
>JAQQZT010000002.1:10204011-10217862 GCA_030068275.1 Clarias platycephalus
TTCTGATAAAAGTAACTAGTTCGAGTACTTTTCCATTGCAGAAAATGAAAACTCCTTTGTGATTCCTCATACATGTTTTAGTCAAGACCTTTATAATTATTCTACCATCATCACTCAGCCAAGTTTGCCCTATAATCTGTTAACTACTAATACCCCTATCTCACCTAGGGTGGTGGTTGTAAGTTCATTTCAGCTTAACTCCCATAATTGCCATCTGCCATCTTTAAGCTTTAATTAATAATTATATTTCATCCCTTCTATTTTGCTTCTCCTTGGTTTTAGATTTTGTTTCAATCAGAAAGACACATTATTAATGAGGTCTTTATGTTTATCTTGATTTAGTTACCACACGCACAAAACGTCGTCAAGCTAAAATAAAACCTGATAGTAAATAAGAGCTGTTGAGTAATTGTGCCATCTGTAATCTGATTAATCATTTTGATACTTGATTATGAAATACTCATTAGTTGCAGCCCTATTCTGAACAGCTTAGGATGAAGGATCTTGCTCAGGGGCTCAACAGTGACCGCTTGGCAGCACTAGGGCTTGAACCAGGGACCTCCTGATCGGCAGTCCAGTACCTTAACTACCAAGCAGATGGGAGTGCTACAGTACAATCTGATGCAATTTAATGTATTTGTATTTTGATTGTCATACGCACACTCAGTCTGTCCACTTTAAGTCAGTCCCAATGTGGGGTGAAAAATATTAGTCCCAATGCACATGAAATCTAGGAGATGTTTCACTCTGTGTAATTACCTGACATGGCTATCAGTGATCAGCTGTATAAATCCACTGCACAGGGCTTGTTAAGGCTGATTAGACTTAGCTCCTGTGACATTTTATACC
The DNA here is from genome assembly GCA_030068275.1 of Clarias platycephalus. Taxonomy (NCBI): domain Eukaryota; kingdom Metazoa; phylum Chordata; class Actinopteri; order Siluriformes; family Clariidae; genus Clarias; species Clarias platycephalus. Next base: position 10,204,861 of record JAQQZT010000002.1, read on the forward strand.
CCTCTATTTTCTTATCTTACAACCTTTGGTGATGCAGTTACAATCAGTTTTACAAATGTCTAAATTGTCTGCTTTAAAACATTTGTTAACTGCGAATAATCTGAAACAGTGATTGGTCATTTGAAACGTTAGTTTACACAAGGAGAATTCACACTGCTAGTGAATTGATCAAACCGACTCTCTGAAACTTTATACCTGCAGCTATTATGTCAGATGGAGAGCCATATTGAGTGCTGGACAGTCAATACTGTTTGTTAAAAAAGATGATATCTTTGGTGTGTGGCTATATTTTGAAATTAAGTAATAAGAATAATAAAAAAGCTTAAATAAATCTGGGCGGTATGGTGGCTTAGTGGTTAGCACTGTTCCCCTGGCACCTCCAGGGTTGGGGTTCGATTACTGACCACGTTCGATTCCCACCTCTGTGTGCATGGAGTGTGCATGTTCTCTCCGTGCTTGGTGGGTGAGTTGCTAAATCTAGTGTCACTGCATTTGTAAAAAAAAAAAAAAATGCTATTGCAGTTAAAAACCAGGTAACAATTAGACTATCTTCAGTTTTTGATGACTATTGTGAGACTTATGATGACTATGATAAGACATTTACATAAAATACAAAAAAAATCCTAAAATCTAAAAGAAATAATGATGTGATGCATTATACTACACATTACTACGTAAGGTCAGAAGAATTGATATAATCACTAAAATGACTAAAAACTCTTTTCTTTAAACAGCAATGATTATAACTCTAAGGTTAAAAACTGTTTTTTTTTCCCTAAGAGTAAATCTGATCTTGTGACAACCTCACCTTTTGAGTGAAAGTAGCTAAACCTTAAGGGTTGATGTTTTGTGCATGTTGAGATGTTTTCCTGCTCAGCACGGTTGTAAAAAGTGACTATATAGTATATATATATTTTCTGTGTCATTCTTGGCAGCTCAAACCAGTCAGGCCATTTTCTTTTGACTTTTTTTTTAAATCACCAAGATGTTTCCATCAACAGTACAATATTAAGTGCTCGCTAAATAATAGCATTTCATTTATAATCACATTTGACATGAGATTATATGACTTGTGTCAAAGTTGAATAGAAATTTAAATATAATTGCATTCAACGATGACGGGCCCAAGCACCCTGTGCCATCGCCGCCGGGTGCACCGCGCAACCTGCACACGTCACACACTATACAGGGCTGATTATACAGGCAGATTAGTGTGAGTGTATTAGTGTATTTGTGCATATGTGTGTGAATGAGTGTGTACATGCGTGTGTGTGTCTGTGTGAGTGTGACAGTGTTAACATTTGTAATATGTGTGTATTTATGTGTGTATGTGTGTGGTATGAGTGTGTTTGTGCATATGTGTGTGTGTGTGTGTGTGTGTGTGTGTGTGTGTGTGTGTGTGTGTGTGTGTGTGTGTGCATGCATGTGTGTGAGATGTGTTTGTGTGTGTGTGTGTGTGTGTGTGTTAACATTTGTGATGTGTACGTGTGTACAGATGCTGGAAAATAAGCATCGCACTATGATGTTGCTTAATGTGATGTCACTGAATATAATGTCACTCAATATAATGTCACTCAATATAATGCCACACAGAAAGTTATTAATCACTTTTCAGCATATGTTTAAGGCATCATCTTGACTGACCCGTTTGAGTATCAAAAATCCCTCCGCAATTTTGCATCCTCAATGTCTTTAGATCACATCGGCCCGGTTTGATGGCGATCATATAAATTCCCTAGGAGGAGTATATCAAAATCTATCGGGTGCGTTTTTCCTAACGACCCGAAATAACCGGCCTCCTGTTGAGTTGAGCCCAGGACATGCGAAAGTTGTTCGGCTCAATGAGCTCTAAATGTGTACCAAGTTTCAGGTGTCTACTTGAAAGTGTGTATAAGCTTTCCAGCAAAATCTTGTGTGGGGGCCCCTGAGGGCCCCGACCACGCGACTCTCAGGTTTCCTAATGGCAGCAGATTCTAACCTACCTGTCAAGTTTTATGAGTTTTTGAGCATGTTAAGACATCCAAAAAGCCCAAAAGGGTGGGAAAAACAGCTACAGACAAACACAGGTAAATTATTTTTTAAAAATGCATTTGTTATGTACTGTATTTAGTCACAAGATGCCTAGCTTTTCTATTTTGCTTATCCTCAGCACTGGCGGCAGTGAATATTGGAAAGGCCAGACTTTCCCCACTGAAAAATGTGATGTTGTACACCTGGAGAGGTATGCCTCATACTGTATAAGGCCATCCATCCACTACTGCAGTTTTGGAACCTCATCTTTATGGGAATAACATCATAACAGACAAGGGCACTTCAAGGTAGCCTGCTGCCTCTAATGTCTAGTGTGTTTTTTCGATAAAAGGAGGTCACAGTCTAATACCTCCTGGGCCTGTGTGACAGCCTGTAACACTAGAGGACACCTGTGTCTTTGCTTGGTTAGAATAAAAAAAAACCTGCAGTCACACTTGGCAGATAAGATTTGACACTCCTTGGTCAGGCAGGTGATTGAGAATTAGCTCTAGTTATAATATGTTCTGATATTAGGAATGCTCTGGTGCCAGGTTATCAGCACTCTCCACCAGAGTGGAGTAATTACACAAGTTCAGAGAACCAGAACATGAAACAGACATAGATATAGATTTAGAGGGGAGAGACATTTTTGGATAACTACACTAGTTCAAACCTTTCTGCTGATTATGTGCTATATTTATGTCTTACAACTATACTTACAATTTCACTACACTCATGGTTTTATTGTGCAAAATGTCCACATACTGTACATTGCCAAAACTGGGGTAAAAAAAATTGAGTGGCCAGAGCACAGAGCTCTGACCTCAACTTAAGTGAACACTTTAAGGATGAAATGGAACACTGGCTGCTCCTCAGACCTTCTCAACCATTGACTTCACTATTACGCTTGTGGCTGAATGGGAAAAAAGAATCCCCACAGCCATGCTCTGAAAATTAGTCGAAAGCCTTCCCAGAAGAGTGAAGGTTATTATAGCAGCAACTGAGGAATAATTCTGAATGGAGATGTTCAACAAGCATATACAGTATGAGTGTTATGGAATTATGCATGATAATAATAATAAAAAAAACATTTGTATTCATATATTTTCATTAATTTTTAACAGGCCTATCTTTAGATAAAAATGTTTTTTTTTTTTTTTTAAATAAATGCAAGACTAAAATGACAAAACAAACACTGAAATGCATCTCACAGCAGCCATATTAAACCATGATTCATATGCCTCGGGACAATCTACAGAGATACTGCCATGTTGATAGACGATTTCATTGTGATGCTACTATTGTGTGTTCACAGTGTCACTGATTATTGTTTTCAAATAATAGCAGACCTAAAAATGTATACTGTACAATATGTCATGTTGTTTGTTACAGACAACTTAGATTGTAGTTTCTGAGACATTAGACACAAGACATAAGACTTCCTTTATTTTCCGATATGCTATTTGTTATGGAATATTTTTTTTGCGCTGGAATTTTGTATTTTGCCACTTATGTATGTAGCAACTGTAAATATGCTTTAAAAAATAAAACAAGCAATTTTATGACAAAAGTTATTCTACTGTAATAAACATACTCAACAGGGACTTGACAGATAAACAGCAGGTAGCAGTCTGCCTTACATTTGCAAAAGACTGTAAATGATGATCTGCAATACTTGATGAATCATCACAGGATATGCTGCGATGGAATTATATCCAAAAGAACACCATTCCTTTTGTGAGATATAGATGATAATGATTTAAAAGGGAAAAAACGTGACTTTCAAGCTTTCAGGGATAATACAGTATGGTTTGTGTCCATCCTGTCCCCTAAAAGGAGAACTTTACAATTACAGCAATTGGCAGACGCCATTATCCAGAGCATCTTACAGTACATTGTTATCTCATTATACATTTGAGCAGTTAAGGGGTTAAGGGCCTTGTTTAAGGACCCAACAGTGGCAACCTGGTGATGATGGGGTTTGAACCTAGGACCTTCGGAGCTGTAGGTCAATTAACTACCTCTGACCCCAAACTAGGCGATCACATCATCTTTTGTTAAATAATTTCTTTTACAAATTATTATTCTACGAATAAAAAAAATCATGTTGTCTTTAAATCTACAGAAAGGCCTGTCTTCTGGATCTTCTATATTACTATTTTCTTTAATGTAAGATCAAAGTTTTAGACAACCATCTTGATGACAATACAGTGTTTTAGGAGCTCTTGCCTGTGTTTCAATGTCCTGGTGCATGAAATTGCTGAACAGTTTTACAATTTATTTACCAACCTGACAGCCAGGGATGTTTTGGCAGTGATGGCCCATCTAGAGGACATTGCATTTGATGTTTCAGATGAATGTAGGATATGCAGGTATACTCTCCACACGCATTACTCCTTCTACTCCTGCACATCATGAGACATGCTTCAAGTCTAAACCAGGCTCCTCGGCTGTGTGTCGAGCTGTACGTATCACACCACCCAGTGTGGAATAATTTCCCATACCAGCATGCATTTGAAACCGGATGTGATTGCACTCTTTCAATCACATCTTTTGACTTTTTGAAAAAGTGGAAATGCAAGTTTCAAACTAGACGAAAATTACAGCTGTGCTGAAATTCAGCACAACAGCAAGACCTCAAGTGTGATATTGCTTTTATATAACAGTTCCACAAGCAGCATTTATTATCAGCAGAATATGGATTTGTTCGTTTAGTTATTTTGCCATTTGCCATTGAACCATTAATGTGTTATTTAGTATTTTGGACCAACGCCTCATATCTCCATACTTTGGTTCCAAAGAGCCAGACTTGCATGTATTTTAATGGAGTTTTGAGAAATAGTCCTCCAGCCTTTCTAAAGGACTTTTTTGCTCTCATTTTTGACAAGACTTTGCTATCTGATTTCTATCCAGTCCCTGCACCTAAGCAGAGGAGTCTTTTTTTGTTTGTTAAGCCACACAGTGACATATGAATTATTCAAGTATAAGAACTATTTAACTAGGCATGAACCAGTGAGAAACCGGTGCAGATGATGACAGATGATCAGGCCGGTGATTATACTGGAGTTGTTGAGTGGTTGGAACAGATGAGAGGGGAAATGAGGTTGCTGGGGAGGCTGTTACATAAACAACCAAGTTTAAAAATTGAATCATTAGACATTTTGCAGCCTGTCACAGTAAAACATTTGTTCTAATAAAAATTCAAAAAAAATTATTTACAGAATTTAAATGTAATTTTATTTAATGTGAATAAATGGGAGTGGCTCAAGACTGTTGTACAGTATTGTATATTACATATTTTAAAAAAGGTTTTATAGGGAAAAATCACTATAAATCAACTATAAAGGATTCTGACTAATCACTATTATCCACTAGACTCTGCTGATATCCACAGGGCACAACGGCTTAATAATCAGTTTGTTTAAAATTAAAATAATGTAAATCACGCGCATTCATATTTGTCACATAGTGACAAGTGTTAGTGCTTCCCAGAATAACCATTTTCGACAAAACACAATCTAAAGGATTTTTTTCTAAGCAGAATACCTCCACAACAAGTTCCAGAGAATCTAAGCCACGGCACAATGAAGCTGATGGCTTGTGGTGACCCATGAACTTTTAACACGCTTGGTTTTCCCTTTAATTTTTCACCTGTCTGGAGCTGTATCATAAAGTAGACGCTGAGGCACTTTGCTTGAAGGCTCAGACTTCCACAGACATAGATTAGAAAAGACCATTCGGTGGTGTCCCCTGCTTAAACTGTGATATATTTGATTTAAAATGCCAGTAGTCAGTACGGCTGGAGAATGTATATGATTTTATAAAATCATTCATAGATTGGTTCCATGTCAAGAAAACAGAGCAATATGGGGGAAAAAAACAGTAAGGGTTGAAACTCAGGAAACAAATGGAAAATAACTCTATGAACAGCACACAGAAAATATCGCAAAAGTGCAGAGAAAGAGAAAGCAAGAATGAGAAAGAAAGCTTAGGGAAGGACACATTGCAGCCTTCTTTGCAAAATATGTCAGAATGTCACAGCCTGAGAGAAAGTGAAACACTTATAGTGCTGCACACACTGTACTCTATGTATAATATGTTCAGTTACCTGGCAGTATTTTTATTGTTGTCCAGATAGAGTGGTGGAAGTGAGGTGAGTGTGAAATCAAATTGTAAAAAAAAAAAAAAAACAGTAGAACTTACAGCTATGTTTAATAGTGAAGATACTGTAAGACCATTTCTACAAGGACAGTATGAAGAGAACTAAAGGGATTGGGACTAAACAGCTGTGTATAGTCTTAGGAAAACCACTCACCAGTGAGGCTTCAATTTGAGTGAAGAGACATGAATGAAGTGATGTAACCATCATGCCTAGTGCCTACTGTACAAGCATGTGGGGGCAGTGTTATGATCTGGGTGTTATGATCTGGGGTTGCTTCAGTTGGTCAGTCCTAGGTTGAGCAACATTATGTGCCTAAATGAGGTCAGGTGACTACATGAATATACTGAATGACCAGGTTTTTTCATCTATGGATTTATTCTTTCCTGATGGCACGGGCATGTTCCAAGATGTCAACTGCAGATAAATCCCTTCTGTCCGTTATCACCCAAATGAGGATGGGTTCCCTGTTGAGTCTGGTTCCTCTCAAGGTTTCTCTCAAGGTTTCTTCCTGTTGTCATCCTCTCAGAGAGTTTTTCCTTGCCACTTTTCCTTGACAATCTTATCATGTTGGATCACACACATTCACATTTCATACAAACTTCCATAATTCCTCAGATTGTGTAAAGTTGCTTTGCGACAATGACAATTGTTAAAAGTGCTATACTGTACAAATAAAATTGAATTGAATTGAATGCCAGGAGTTGTTAAGTACAGATTGTGAAAGAGTGGTTCAGGGAGCATGGGACATTATTTTCACACATGGTTTTTCTACCAAAGCGCCTGGACCCTAACCAAATTCAGAATCTTTTGACGTGCTAAAGCAGGCGTTACACAGCTGTCTGACTTTCCCATCATCAATACAAGATTTTCGAGGGAAATTAATGAGACTCTAGATAATAAATGTTTTGACATAGCATAAGCGCATCAAAATGATGCCACAGTCGTAATCATAGAAAAAGGCAATGTAATATTAGAATATACTGTATTAATCTCTTTTTGTTGGCCAGGCAGTGAATGTTATTGATGCTATTAACACAGACATTTAATTAAGTTGAGATTATAGAAACCTAGCAGGTTTTTACAAAAAAAAAAAAAACATGGTATACTGTAAAAACCACTAACCCCACAGTTACTAATTGAACCTGCATTGTGAGATATTTTAAATTAATGAGATACAGTATCTTGATAGACATCAGTGATTACATTCAATGTAATGACAGTCTGTTGGTCTACCAGTCACAACATGTTTTGCTTTTAAACTTGCAGCTATAATGTACACAGATACTGTATATTATCATTACAAACCAAAAACCAGTCACTCAACTAGATTTGGCCCGATTGTATCTTTTAAAAGACAGTGCAGCAAGATCAAGAAAATATCATGTTTTTTTTTTCTTTTTCTTTTTTGATGTATGCTTAAATGTTAACTTGGATTTTCTTAAATGACTCAAACCAGAAATAAAGTTTGCACAGAAAAATATTTTTGCTGATCAACATAGTACCAAAGTAACATTTCTAGTTATGTATTGTTGGACGTTTGATAAGCAATGTTACAATCAACATACTGAAATGATATAACCTGCTTTCACATCACTGACACTGAAATGCCAGAAAAGCAGTCATGAGAAACGGAATGCATGTTAACATACACAGTTGGGTCAAACATGTCTACTTGCAATCACTAAATTAGCAAGACTCTTTATCAATCCTGGAAAAAAAGCTTATACATGTTTAAGGTTATACTGTAGGATGTCCGTAGGTATTCATATAAAAATATTTTATACCTTTATGGCTTTTAAACATGGTGTGAGCTATCAAATGGCTGCAATCAAAGATGCATCCTCTCGCAGCAGCCATTAAATCCCCCAGTTGTCCTCAAAACACCACTTTTTCAAATGAAACACAATACACATTTGAGGCTGCGCATACTTGAAAATTCCTTTGATTATTTGGGGGGGAATTTGAGAGAGTTCTAATCAAGGCTTTAGAGGATTAGCGAACTCGCTGGCTGACTGGTCTCGTAGTCGATAGCACTCAGCCCTCACAGGCACTTAAACCATAGACTGCTCCTGGGCTAATCCTGGTTATTGTTTGTGTTAACAATTATCATGAGATTTTTTTGTCCGTGTGCACCAGACCAATTATAAACAATTGTTCCAGTGGAACCAACTACTGAACTGGAATACAATTATTACGATTATTATTATTATTATTTTTATCTTTTAGACTTTGCAAAGGAATTTCTGTGTGATTTGAATCAAATGACATTCATTCATTCATTCATTCATTCATTCCTCAAGAACCTGATCTGGATTGCGGTGGATCTAAAGCTAAACCCAGAACAACTAAGCACAAGATGGGCTGCCAATCTGTCACCCCGAGACTGAATTTGTTTTAGACTAAAGACATTTCTTTCCACCTTCTGGTCTCATCACATCTGCTGCATCTGTTTGCTATAAAAAGTAAGCATCAACATTCAGCGTAGTGCATTTTTAGATGAACATTCACTGACAACAATAGCTACAATAGCTTCAATGGACTGGTTGTTTCCAATGTACAGTATATTTGATCTATAATCTCATTAACAAATCTAAAGAGGTACTGTCCATGACATACCATACCCAACTAGGCTGTTGTGGTTCACGAAAAAGTTCCTGGTAGATAGATTCCTGTTTGTTTAGGTATTTTACATTTGCATTTACTTGAACATTATTAAACATTTGATTATGGTGCTGTCTGCACAGCGGCTAAGTGGTTAGCACTGTTGCCTTGCACCACAAGGTTCTGGGTTCGATTCCCACCTTGGTTCTGTGTTCATGGAGTTTCAGTTCCCTCTGTGCTCTTCAGCTGCTCCAGGTTTATCCCACAGTCTGAAGACATGCAGATTAGGCTCTTTGGCATTCCCAAAAAGTTGTGGGTGTGTGCCTGTGTGTGTGCCCAGAGATGGATTGGCATCCTGTCCAGGGTGTACCCCACCTAGTGCCCTAAACTTCTTGGGATAGGCTCTAGGCCCCCCGCAATCCCGAATACAGAATAAAGAGGTATAGACGATTAATGAGTGAGTGAGTGAGCGATTATGATGCTGGTGGCACAGTGGTTAAGTGGTTAGCACCTCCAGGTTCCGGGTTCAATTCCCGCCTTGGTTCTGTGTTCATGGAAAGTTCTCCCTGTGCTCCCCGGGTTTCCTCTGGCTGCTCCGGGTTTATCCCACAGTCCAAAGACATGCAGATTAGGCTCATTGGCATTCCCAAATTACCCATAGTGTGTGAATCGGCGTATGAGAGAGTATGTGTGTGTCCTGCGATGGACTGTCTATCATTATTAAATGAATCGTGTCTCATTTACATAAAAATTATGCATAACATATGTGTTTCAGTTCGAGTTCATTTGTGTGATCTCGCTTACACTTTTTTTTCCGCATCAAGTGTTTTTGTTTAATGCAAATTATGAAAGTGACCAGAAACATGCCTACTGAGAACACCATCATACCCAGACCAGAGAATAGTAGGAGCCAAGGCAGTCCTGTACATCTCTCCATCAGATTATAAGATTTTGGTAGCAATGGGGGCGCTGAGGCTGGGGGATTATATGGTGGAACAGTTGTAAGGTGGCACTGCATGGAGATTTCATTGACCAGTAAATTAACCCACACCGTGGCTTGAAGAGGTATGGGCTTCCCTCTATCACTGACTCTGATTAAGAGGTGATGCATACCGTGGTCTCTGCCCGCAAGCTGCTGCACCAGTGTGATGTTCCCTGAGTGTGGGTCGATCTGAAATGGGCTGGGATTGATTGGCTCCCTGGCTATAATGTTATAAGTAATATCTGAATTCATGCCTGAGTCACGGTCAATAGCGTAAATTTTGGTGACGATGCTGCCAGCGCTGGTGTTAGGGGATATGGTCAGGCAGGAGAGGTTGCTGCTTGGCAGCAGCACCTGGGGCTGGTTATCATTTACATCCTCCACATAAATAGTTACAGATGCAACGGAGGAGCGGTGAGGCCTGCCACCATCTACAGCCAGCAGGAGCAGGTCATATTTCTCATGCTTCTCCCGGTCCACCTCACCTGTACAGCGAAGTGCCGACTGGGACAGGTCCATGATGAAGGGAGCATGCTTGTCTAGTACTTGGACATCCACCACTTTTCCATTATCCCCCTCATCTGCATCCACAATTCCAATCTTTCCAACCTGGGCTAGGAGTGAAATGCCTTCAGAGATGAAAAAGATGAAGTGTGGTGTGACGAAGGTCGGCTGGTTGTCATTCTGATCTAGGACCTTTACAGACACTGATGCAAAGGCCTCTAATGGAGGGGAGCCGTTGTCTCTGGCCAGCACTGTGAGACTGTATTCTCCTTGTTGCTCTCTGTCCAAAGGGTCTAAAACAGACACTACACCTGTTTCTTCATGAATATTAAAAATAGTAGGAGTATTATGGATCAGTCTGTATGACACTTTGCCATAGAGCTGGCTATCTGCATCATGTGCGCTGACTTGTACTAAAGATGTGTCAGGCTTATTGTTCTCTACTACCTCTACCTGATAGTAAGTCTTTTCAAACTCTGGTGCATTATCGTTCACATCTTCAACTACCACGATGATCTCTTTCTTTGCATGCACACGTTTGTTGGCATCAAGTATAACAACAGTAACGAGATATTCACTACACAGCTCAAAATCAAGTGGTTTTGAGGTTGAGAGAAGATAATTGCCTGCTTGTGCTTTCAGAGTGAATTCTGTGCTGTCCTCCTCTAAGGACAGAACCCTTTGGACACTTGAGATGTCTCTCAGCTCCAAAAGAGCCAAGAGAGTTGGAGGCTCATTCTCCTGTAATACAATCGTTTGGTTTCTATACTGTGCCACATACTTGATCTCGATGGTTGGCTCCAGGCTCACCACTGGCTGCAGATATACAGTTACCTGAGTTAGTTCAACAGGGCAAGGTGGGCTATTGACAACAACTTTTAAAACATGTTCCTCCAGGCTGTCTAACTTCATATCCATAGCTATACTGATCATGCCTGTGTTTCTGTCCAAATGGAAAAGTTCTTTGGCCCGATCTGAGATCTGGAAACTGAAGGAGTAAGTGATCTGACTGTTGCTACCTAGGTCTGGGTCTATGGCATGAACCTGGGCCACTGTTGTTCCCCGGGTTGCTCCACCTGGCACCGAAACAGTGTGAGGGTTATCAGGGCTGAACTGCGGGCACTGATCGTCTACATCTAGCACCGTGACAACAAAAGACACCCTAGCACTCAACGGCGTAGAGCTACAGTCTACAGCAACAAGAACCATGTGGTGCTCGTTTTGAGTTTCACGGTCCAGCTCCCTTTCAACAATCAGCTCAATGGCAGAACTGTCCTGCGCCACGCTGAACAATCCGTGAGCACCTTCTAAATGATACCTTATCTCGGCATTGCTTGCTATGTCTTTGTCCCGAGCCTTGTCATCCAACAGCACCCTTGTCCCAACACATGCATCCTCTAGAATTCTTAAATGAATTTCACTTGTTTCAAAATAAGGAGCATTGTCATTAATATCCTCCACAATAATAGTTATCTTTATCAGTTCTTGTTCAGGACCCACTAGGGCATCAGCTGAGATGGTGCAGTTCCCACTCTCCTGTGATGGACACAAGATCTCTCTGTCAATCCTCCACAATGTTGTGAACAAATCCCCGGTTTCCTCGTTCACTCCCAAATAGGAACTCCCAAGCAGCTGGAATGGAGGTGAGTAGGCTGTCCCTAGGCTGCCTATTTTAATTCCTTCTGGTAGTTCCTCCACTGTCGAAAGAGTCAACAGAGTGTGGCATATGATCTGCCCGACAGATGCCATGAGAAGCACCTTCTAAAGAGAACCAGAGAAAGCATTTAACAGACTGAAGTAAACATCACTTTACTTCCCATATGAAAGTTTTCAAGGTTTAAACACACAATCCTTAGGATACAATATGTCAGTATAATAGACAATCCTGCTCAGTTGGATGTCTCAGACCTGTAGATGTGGATATGTAAATCTAAATCACCAGATTTTATATGAAGAATATCACCTATTTCACTTAGATTGTAGTTTAGATAGTAACTACATTTATAATTATAATTATACAAAAAAAGCAAAAGTATTACAGTTGTATTCGGTAGACTGTCTCAGCCCTGTAATTTATGGACGGATAAGGTTTTGATGTTCTTCTGCATTTAAACAGCACATACTGGTTTTTATTCTTGTTCCTTAATAATCATTGTAAGATAATAAAATCAACATTTTCTTTTTTTCAGGCTAGTACACCTCTTGCACAACAATGCTTCATGCCCAAACAGCTTATCTAATCGAGCATGTTTGACAAGTGGGTCTGTCAGAAAAAAAGTCTGCAAGATACATAAAAGTATTTACAAGAACAGCTTGCAAAGAATGAATTTGAAGAAAGAGCTATGCTACTCATTACATAGAGAGAGTACAGACAGTTTGTTCGAAAACTCACCTGTAACAGAGACAGCGTGTTCATATTTCTGCGAGACGCAGGTGATCATTCTTCGTGTGGGTGCTCGCCGTGTGGAATGAAACTTGAGTGCGACTAGGATTTCCGAGGGAGGGAACTCTTAAACTGCCAAGTCTAAATGAATGGAGGCTGCTTTCATTTTGAGATAAATACCTGTCTCTCAGCTGGCAGTTTTTACAGTGTCTTTAACATGGTTTTTTTTGGTGCAAAAGTAATTTGATCCTGGTGATCAAAATAAGTTTATTACATTTTGCAAAGACGTACACACACACACACACACACACACACACACACACACACACACACACACACACACACACACACACACACACA
>JAQQZT010000002.1:10217962-10233866 GCA_030068275.1 Clarias platycephalus
ACACACACACACACACACACACACACACACACACACACACACACACACACACACACACACACAAACACACACACACATAGCTTCCACTGTTATAATTAATAATGAAGTTGATTACTACCAGTGAATAAAAATCAATAGACATTTCCAAAGCAAATTTTCAAATCCAAGTGGCAAACGTTTTCCTGGCTGAGGTGGCTTGGATCACACTGCACTCATTGCAGTGAACATTTAGAGAGAGATGCACCTGATCCTTGAAAATGGATGGATAACGTGTTGTCAACTTGAGGAAGAGACAAATCTGTCTGTGAATACTGTAAACACGATCATTCAGGAACTTGGCTGGGAGTTATTCCCACTCAGTTCTCAACCCTGTATAGTTCTGACCTTACTGCAAGTCATTTCCACATGATTTGCCATTAGAGGAGTTTCTGGGAGACCAGTGTTTCAGATGTGAAGCAGTCAGTCTGATCATTACTTCAGTGTATGATCAAAACATCTGAGAAAACATTTTACCTTGATGGTATCCGAGCACTAGTGAAACGCTGTAGAGTCTATTAGTGTAGCAAAGGATTATATAGAGGAATAAAGGTTAGTTTTTTTCTTCTTTTCTCATAACTATGTTCCGTTGCAAAAGTCCTGGTTTGACTTGAACGCCCCTTGTAATTGTATTGTGTTTATAATTTTGGCAACATTTCTTAGGAACAGGTCTACAGCATCCAGTTGAGATTATCTACTGGACAAAATAGTGACCTGTAGGATTTATAGGATAGAGAGTATGTGCATGATATACTGTACAGTATATAACATGGGTCAAATAGTTAGTGGCATATACAGTACAGCACCAGTCAATAGTTTGGCCACGCCTTCTAATATATCACCTTTTTTAAAGTGATATATTTTCTACATTCTCGAGCAATACTTTAGATTTCAAAAATATCACATATGGAATTAGGTAACAATCTATTGTTATTTTAAGACATGACAGTCAGCTTTTCTGGAAGAGTTCTTAAAAGAACAGTATTGTCAAGTGCATTTGCTAAACTCATCAAGCACAATGATGAAACTGTGTCTTATGAAGACCTTCCCAGCAAAGTAACACCAAAACTTACCTCTGCTGCAGAGGACAAGTTCATTTAGAGTTAGCATCCTCGGAAATCACCAATGTACAGCATTTAAGTACCAAAGTGGCAGACACATCTCAATATCAACTGTTCAATGAGACTTGCATATTTTGGATGCCTTCAGCATTCTACAATGTAGAAATAAATACAAATCAGGAAAGACCATATAATTAGGTGGTGTGTCCAACCTTTTGACTGTATGGTAAGTAAACGTCTTAGGTTATATAAGCACTTTTTACAACTGTGGTGAGCTGAAAAGCATTTCAGAACAAACAACCTGTAAACCTTAAGGTGGATGGGCTGCAACAGCAGAGGGCCAAATCAAGATTCAGAGCAGGAATCTGTACATATCATGGGCACCAGCTGTAGAGTTTTGATAAACTTGATCCGATGCAATCGAGATACTGCAGGATCTATCAAAGTGGATGATGAATGAAGTATATTTACTTTACACTACCCTCTACTGTATAAACTGATCATTACTCCAAGACAGGTAATACAGGAAGAAGCACCTAGGTTGTGTGCCATTACATAGCTAACAGGGTGTAGATACCTGGCCATCACTCCCATATGTGGTTATTCTGTTTACCATTTACACAAAATTGATAGCACACATTTATTTAAAATGTCTTTGTATTCTGTAGCCTCGTATTTTCCCTTAATTGAGCCCAAACATAATCCAACCTGACAGTGATTGCAGTAAAAATTTTGGAATGAAATGGAATGCCGATTGATTCCCAGGCCACCTTAACCAACATCAATGCCTGACATTTCTAATGCTCTTGAGGCTAAAAGGTAAAATCTCGGCATCCACAATCCCAAATCTAGAGCCTTTGCAGAAGAATGGATGTTATAACAGTTTGAAGGGGAACTATGTCTAGAATTATATGTTCACAACGCAGATGTGTGTGATGGTCAGGTGTCCCTAACCTTTTGGCCATGTAGTGTATTTTGACTGAAGGTTATTCACTATCTCACAGAGTTGCAAAGAACCCAAGCATGTGCTTTGGAAACACTGTGATAAAACATAGGTCCAGCCCTTGTTAAATCACATAATATGTAGGGGCAGAGGTGCCACTGTGTGGAAGAGAGGAATTGACCTAGTGCCCCTGTGTTCTTTTTAGGAGATGGGAAGGAAGGCCACAGAAACTGCAATTAGCAACCTTCTGTATATAGAGTTTATTTTTGCATACTTTAAGGGTATATCTTAGACATTCTTTTGTAGGCTATTTTTCTTCCCTGAAATGAATACAAACTGCTGAATAAGCACAAAAAGAGTTATTCACACTAACAGCTTGCTAGAAAAATGTCACGCTTTCAAAAACAACAACTACGAGGAGACAAAAACAGTTGACGTTATACAATGTAATAGCTGCAGTGTTGAACACTCAGGGAGCTGTTGAAGACTTGACAAATCTGGAGAAAGGACCTAAAATTATGGCTAAAATTCTTAGAAGTAGCTAATTTTTTAGAAGTAAAATGTATAAACCAATCAGTCATTACGTTCAAACCTTAAAACATTCCCTTTGTGCCACCAAAGCAACTCTGCCCCCTTAAGGCATGCTCTGGTATCTGGCAGCAGGACAGTAGAAGCAGATTCTTTAAGTGCTGTAAGTTAAAACTTTGGCCCTTCATACAGTCGCTCAAATCCTTATGCTTGACCATTTTTTATGCTTTCAACACATCCACTTCTATCCACCACTGTAACAAGATATGGAAAATATAGCTACTGTGAAAGGGGCCAAATTGTAGTGTCTAGACAACTCAGTTAGAGCAGCTCCAAAACTGCAGCTCTTGTATGATGTTCCGCGTCTGCAGTGGTAAGGACCAAAAGTGATCCAAGGAAGGAAAACTAGTTAACTAGCAACACGGTTATGGGTCGCTCACAGTTGCACATGAGAATGCTGGTTCTAATAGAAAGGTGTCAGAACACACAGACCATTACTGTTTTGGTGGCGAGGGGGGGGTGGGCTATTCGATATTATGTGGGTAGTCATAATCTTATGGCTGATCAGTGTATCTTTTTATTATTGCAGAGTGAAATTATGAATTCGTTAGAATCCAAAACAATTTAATGTGAAGTAAAGTAAAACTACTAGAAGGCATTAAAGAAGGTTTTCTTTGAGAAACCTTGTATGGAAAATTTATCTTTTATTATTATTATTATTATTATTATTATTATTATTAGAGTCTTACATAGGCTACATTGACAAGATGGGGCCGTGGTGGAGGAACCGACTGGTATATTTTTTCCCGAAATCAAAACATTAACCTGCAATGGTAGACTTCTATTGTTCAATAATGGCCTTTTCATTTGCACCAGTTTTTAATTATTATCATTATGCTTTAAGATGGCACTGTGGCTGAGGGGTTAGCACCGTATGCCTTGAATCTGCAGGGTCGTGGTTCGAATCTCTGCTTTGGTTTCTGTGCGTGTTTGAGTTCTCTACATGTTTGGTGTGTTTTCTCCAGCTACTCCAGTTTCCCACACAGTCTAAGAGATGCAGCATACACGGACTGTCATTTTGAAATTGCCTATCCTGTACAATTGTATGTGTGTGTGTGTGTGTGTGCTTGTGATCTGTGACAGGTTGGCACCCCATCCGGGATGTATTCTGCCCTGGGATGCAACTCTACAGAAATGGTATAAATGATGAACAGATCTTGATGTTTTATTTCCAGATCAGATTGGTAAAGTCTGAAGGGCTATGGTACTGTAGAAACTTGTAAAATGTTTTGTGGCAGCAACCAGACTATACTACACTTGCAGCTAATGAACTATAAAGTTTCCTGTCTCGGTCTGTGATGAGTCAGTCAGTGGTGAAGTTCTGCTCTCATTGGCTGCTCCTTTGAAGGCGGAGTACAACGATGCTGCTGAGTGACAGTGATGGGCGGGGCATGCGGCACAAATCTTTTTTTTTTTTTTTTTAACCAATCAGATGACAGATGTTCTTTGACAGTAGCTCCGCCTTTTTCTACCATCAGCACTTACTCAGAAAGAGGTCTCTATCTTTGAGAACTTTTTACCACACACTCATACTAGTCACATCTCTCTCTCTCTCTCTCTCTCTCTCTGAGGCTCAACAGTTCTTTAGGAAGTATGTCGACCGCACCTTTCTCAGGTTAGTTTCTTCTTCTTCTTAATTTTCCTTTTAATAATTGTTAACCAAAAAAAGGGCCATTATTATGCCTATTATTAAGTAATTTATCAGAAACATAGCTGTTAAAGTAGAAAGCTGAAGGCGTGGCAATAGACCAGGCTGTATTAGATGGGATTGTCGAGTGTGGCTCAGGAGTGTGTGTGTGTGTGTGTGTGTGTGTTATACACAGAGTTAGACCTTGAGATCGGGGAGCTGCTGGAGGAATTTGAGGCCGTCGTGGAAGAAATGCGCGCTTCGCCGGTGAGCGCGAGCGGCGCCCGCGAGCCTGTGCCGCGTGAGGCTAAACAGCGAGGCGCGTGCAGTGATGGAGTGACGGACAGCGGCATCGAGGACGCGGATGACGGTGAGAGCTCCATCTTTATATTTCATCTCACAACACAAATAAATCATCATTTTAATGCCTGGAGAGTTAAACAAAGCTTAAATTGTTAAAATATTTAATAAAAAAAAAAAAAAAATTTATTAAAAGTTAAGCAATTTGTATAACATGAAAAATCCCCCTAAAATTAAGGGAAGTTTTTTCCTTTCTTTCGATAACGCGTCCGAAAGGCGTGTCTAGTCACGTGACTAGGGCTCGTTCTAATAGTCGAAGAAGAAACAAGCTGACAAGGATTAATTTTCCATTTAGTTAGTTTATTTTCTCTATTTATTGATTTATATATTTTAGTGGTTAGCACTGTCGCCTTTCACCTCCATGGTCAAGGGTTTGATACCCGCCTTGGGGTCAGTGTGCGTGGAGTTTGCATGTTTCCCCCATGTTTGGTGGGTTTCCTCTGGGTACTCCAGTTTCCTCCCACCATCCAAACACATTAGGCTTATTGGTGTTCACAAATTGCCCATAGTGTGTGTACGAGCGTGTGTATGTGTGTGTATGTACCCCTCCAGGGGGTACTCCACCTTGTGCCGTGGGATAGGGTCCATGCCCCTGAGACCCTGTATACAGGATAAAGAGGTATAGACGATGAGATGAGTGTTCTGTTAAAAGTGGATAATCAGTTCTATATTTAAATACACTGTTACACCGTTAACAGAACCTTGTATTTTATACTTTTATGCTTTCGGTTGGTAATTGTTATGCTTGCTATTAATAATAAAAAAAAGAACTTAAGTTCATTTGATTTGCTAAAGAAATCAAAGTTGTAACAAGATGTATTTATTTATTTATTTTTTTAAACTCATAATAAATAATAATAATAATAATAATAATAATAATAAAGCTGACATATAATTGAAAAAAAAAAGATGTGAACAGGCAGTAACAGATACTGCAAAGAAGAAAAGTGACATAAAGTGAAGATGTAAAGTGACAAAATTTTCAAACTGCTGTCTTATGTATTTTAAAACAAGAAATTTGCGTTAATATGTCTTTAATTATACCTTTACCTTCCCCCCAAAATGTTTTGTGTCTTATTTCATGTATGTGTAACCACTTGTACGCACATGTCAAAATATTTGCTACAATAAGCCACATTCAAACACATTCTTCGATGACCTTGAAGATAAGCACGTTTTCAGACCTTGCTGTAAAAAGTCTTTTCAGAAAGTGAGATGTTGTGAAACTCACACCTGTTTTTTTTTTTCATGTCTACTTTAAAGTTGCAATGCTACCTTACCTACTGTTTAAAAACACTCAACAAATGCTTGTGGAGTTCAGATAAATTAGGGTGTAAATGGCAAATGTACAATGTGGGAGTTTATCCCACACTGGGAATTTCCCTCAATGATCAATATTAACCCCTGCAAACACACACACACATTTATCCAACACATTTGTAGGTTTTTTGTTTCTTGAGTCACACAACAAAGGTCATTCAGAAGGGCATCGTGTGCTACTGTCATATATTTATATTAGATTTGTAACATTAAATCACTTTGTGTGTGTGTGTGCGTGTGTGTGGGTTTGTGTGTGGGTTGTTTGTGGGTTCAGGTAGTGAACCATCTCAGGCAAGCAGCTTGAATGCGAGTGTGGAAGAGCTCAACACTGCAGGCGTGATGACTTCACGGAAAGGTATCACTGTTATGTTTCAATCCTGATAATCATCACATTTACACAACAAAGCTCCAGGCATTTGAGTGTGTGTGGGTGCCGTTTTTTGTTTTTTTGTACAGCTTCATACTTTGATGAAAGTTTCAGATTTGTGCTACCTCTTCACATCTCAGTGACTTCCTCCCATGCTTACGCCTAACCTTTTAATTTTACAAGAGAGGGATTATTATAGAAGCTTAAACTGAATTGAAGTGTTTATCAGTAAAAGTCCTTTATCTTATTTTGTCAGACGACCATACAAAAAGGATAAGGCTCCACTTTGTTCCACTTCAAATTATAGCAAGACAGAGAAGCTGATCTGTTTTAGACTGACTGGACTAATCTTTCTCTTTCTCTCTCTCTCTCTCTCTCTCTCTCTCTCTCTCTCTCTCTCTCTCCTTTTTTTAAGAGAATGTTTATGGTAATACTTTTAATGCAAGACTCAAAGCTGACTGAACATGCAGACACACACAGAGACTGTCAGATCACATTTCCTACAGTAGAATATTCCAGAGGAAATGCTTAGCACTTACTGTAGCAGCGTTTCCCAACATTCCAACGCGTACCATCATCCACCCCTTTCTTCACTCTGTCTCTCTTCCATTTCCAACAGCTAAACTTGGGGACACGTCTGACCTAGACAGCTTTATCGAGAACCTGGACAAAGAGCTTGCAGGTAAGATAACAGTAAAAGATGTTGAAGTCATTTGAGAAAATCTGTTGCATATAAGCCTGATTTCTACACTCCTGCACAAAAAAATAAGAATTCTACTCTAAACTCTACATAAATGCTATGTACTGTAGTAATTTAAAACCATCCCTGCTTTGTCAATTATTATAACCACAGGAATTCATTCAGATTTAATTACAGCATTTCATTTCTAAACACTCAGGTTTAAATCCTGATGTCCAAGCCATCTTAGATTGCAAAAAGATAACTGTTAGAAGAAGTGTACACTAAGAAAGAAATATATGTACTGAACTGTATTTTATTTACTAGAGGGAAGATATTTGTTTTTGATTGCTACTCCACACCATATGTTAATTTATAAGGTGTAGATATGTCCTCAAATAAAAATAATATATATATATATCGCAATCTGTGATAAAGAGTAGAGCCTGAACTGAAATTTGCATTGGAGTGATAATAGTGCTGCTACGAAATTACCCCAGTGGCTGCCTATCAACAAAAGACCAGTGGTTTAACAAGGCCTGCTCTCAGCATGCCATGCTATCAGTGGGTTGTAGGGATAAGTGCAGATCATGAATCACAAGTCCCCAGACATCTGGGCACACTTTGAGCATGTTAATCCTTTCTGCCTGTCTCCCCTGTCGACCCGAGCTATGACAACTTTATCTTCTTGACAGAGATGTGAACAGACAGGACTCGTGTACCTACAGGACAGGAGCCAAGACTATCAGCACTTACCAGCAAGAACAGACAGAGAACTGGCATCCATGAACAAACCAAAACCCCCTCTTGGACAGGACTTTCAGGATGTAGTACACCACATAAGAGAAATTAGCACGACAAATGTTTAATCCTGTTAAATGCATCTTTTAGTTTATTAATAGAAATGTTGATGTACTTATTTATAGTTCAAGTCTCATTGAATATGAAGCAGCACTTATTATCCAGACTTATTACCGATTGAGGTAATAAGACTGGATTATAATATTTTTGTAGTTCTTGCTTAGAAGATTTGCTCTGTTGAATTAATTTCAAATGCTGGCTTTATATCTCATAAACTATAACCTTGTTTCAACTCAATGACCTACGACCAAAAAACTAACAGTATCCAGGAGTTCTAATTACATTGTTACTATTAAATTACGAAGGGCGTTCAAGTGAAACCAGGACTTTTAAATGTACGTACATTAATGTAATGTACGTAAATGTAATAACAGAATACACTTAGTAAAATCTACCTTTTTTTCTCCATATAATCCCCCGCTACACTTATCCCAGCGTTTCACTAGAGCATGGATACTATCAAGGTAGAAAGCTGTCTTCTTGCCTGAAATCCTGACTTTCCTGGAACTGCTTTAATGCCCCAAAGATGTGTAAATGGCTTGGAGTAAGGTCAGGACTATACGCTGCATATGTAAATTACTCCCAGTCAAGTTCAAGTGATGTTAATGAATGATTGTCCGTACAGTTCCCAAAGACAGATGTGTCTCTTAAACACGTTTGTGGCAAGTTATCCATCGATTTTCAAGAATCAAGCATTCCACACAAATGTTTATGGATACAGTGCAGTTGGCTCCAGGATTGTGGTTTGCAGCGTGCTTTAAAATGTTTGGACCATTTAAATATAAGACTAAAAGTCTCATCAACATACTGTCCTTGAAGTCCCAGTTTCACCTGAACACCCCTCATATTTCCTGAAGGCATAAATACTTATGGCAGCTAATTGTAGACTATTTTATGTTGTTTTTACTGTACAAATAACCATTTATTTGCACATAGCTTTTGTACTATGATAATGAATTATATTTTCTAAGAAAAAGGAAAACATTTGTAGAATAAAAGAAAATACTTTTTTATTTTGATAATTTGTTGAAAATTGTCATTTTTTCTTACTGTGCACCTGTATCACATTTTCATTCTAATATTTATTTTTCAGTACCTCGGTATATCATTACAAGGCATGGTTTTTGTCTTTGGTTTAGCATAGCTGCACATAAACAAGGAAATTGTGGTTTGTCATCAGCTTAGACAGGAAGTACATCAGCTGCACTGCTCTAGAAACAGCGCAGTTGATGGAGTTCATCACACAGATTCGGGCGGGGGTGTATGGAACTGTAATGCTCGAATAAGCACAGATTGTGCAATAAAGAGGCAACGATTCCCAATTCTCTTGGACGCAGTGGAAAACTGAGCCGCAGTCATCACATTTAAAGAGGAAGCAGACTTGCAGAATTGCATCATCACCAATCATAAGATCTCAGCAGTAATTTATATTAAGCACTTGAAACACATGATGATTGTATCATTCATAGATTTGCCTATATTTATAGCAACCAAAGCCACAAGATATACAAATCTAAGATAAAATCTTTCACAAAGAGAACACAATATGCAATACTGTATGTGGTGAGGTTTTGATAATTAAAAAAAAAAACTAATAAAGAATATTTTGTGCATGGTTTCTTTGAACCACAAGGATAATGTTTTGCAATGCGCACAATATTTTGTCAAAATTGATAACCACGTTTGCAAAGTGTCTGTGGCAATGTACATACAGTATGTAATTTTGTAGCAATAATTTGTTGATTGAGTTTGTGGCAGCAAATTGAAGTGCCTTTGCTAAATTCTTCACTTTTGTTGCCCACAATTACTATTTCAATTACACAGATTGTTGGAGATCATGGAAAAACGTTAAACAATAGATTGTAATCATCATTTTCTTGTTTTTTTCTTTCTTTACAAGACTATCAAACTAATTTAGTTAATTCATAACAGCTGTTATTTTACTTAACTGGAAGTTTTGCTTTACTGATCATATGATAAAAGGAAGTGATAAAATTATAGACAACATTGTGTGCTTGAGTTTGTTGATTGTGTGCTAATTCTTAATTATTTTCCTCTGGCACACAGTGAATGTTTTTAGTAATAATTATTAATAATTGATAAATTGATAATTATAATTTATGATAAACCTTTATTTAGAATGTTCCATTGTTACAGTCCGATGTATTCGTCATTTTTTTTAATTGAAAGATTCAAAACGTTTATTTCTGATCACTGTTAAAATATGAACTATAAATAATAAGGCATTTAACCTTCTATGACTACAAGCCAATTATAAGCTAATATGTGGCCATACAGCTAAATGCCCCATCAATAGAGGAGAAGCACTGCTTGTTTTGACATCTCTTTGTTGTGAAAGGACCCAGGGCCAGATGAATTTGGACGGATTCTGCCTTTAAAAGGGAAGTGGCCTTATAACTGTGCCTCCCACAAGCCAAAAACATTACCAAAAACTGACTAAAATTGCTTTCTAAGATACAGGCCATGCGTCTAAAAAACCTGGTACCTCACGTTGTTGGAGATTACCAGACCAGGTGGAACGCCTGTGATAATATGAGAAGATTCCTTAATGCCTTTCAGCTTTCCCAGAGCTCTAATGACCCTCCGTATGTGCTTTTTCTTGATGCCAAGAAGACTTTTGACCAGGTTGAGTAGTTCTGTTTACAGTGCTGTGAAATTAGGGCCAGGCAAGTTTGGACAGCATGTTTTACTCAATAAATGAAAACATCATTTAAAAATGGCATTTTGTATACTCTCTGGTTATCTTTGCGTAATATTAAAAATTGTTTCATGATCTGATTTAAGTGTGACAAACATGCCAAAAAAGAAACTAATCAGGAAGGGGGAAAATACTTTTCCACTGCACTGTATTCTATATAAATTTTGACCTGGGCAATAAGTGACTGGGTTACGGGTCTTTACAACACCCCAACAGCAGCAGGTCTTACTAAAGGAATGAGATCTAGTAACTTCCTTTTTACTGTGAGAATAGACAGGGTGACCCTCTCAGCCCATTGCTTTTTGATATCGCTGTAGAGCCTAGGCAGTAAGGCAGAATGTTGTAATATCCAGTATTTTCATTGGAGAAAGGGAACATAAAACTCCCCTTTATGTGGATGACCAAAACTCTTTCTTCTCCATTTGACCAATACCATCTCATCATTTAGCAATTTTTTTCAGGTTACAAAATAAACTTTTGGCCAACCTCTGGTTTTGTACACTTGGGAGTACACAGAAGAACGAAATATAGTAAAATGTTTGGGGCCAACTACAGTACCGACCTCTTTTACAGTAGATACCATAAAAGCAGACTGCCCTTCTAAAAGCAGACAAGCCTGTCTACCCTACTGTAGCTACTTTATCTTCTGCAAATGATTCTTATTTTACCATCTAAAAAAGGTTATAAAACTGCTTGAAGTCAGATGGAGTTCTTTTATTTGGTGTAAAAGGAAGCCCGGTTTAAAGATGGCAGAACTTCAAATGGCTGGGTCTGATGCAGGCTTAGATGTTCCAATTGTGAGTTATATCAATTGGCTGCTCATTTTTGGGTGATGGCAGATTGGCTCAAATCTGACCCTGCCTGTTTGGTTCGATATTGAATCCTTCCACTCTAAATGGGCTTTACGGAACTTGCTGTTTGTGAAAAACTGTAATGGATCTCTGAACTATCCTTATTACATTAAGCATGGTCAGAGCTTTAGGATCTAGCTTGGAGCGTCTGTTCATTTAACATCTTCAAATTCCTGTCGTAAATAATCTAGATTTTCTGATAGGCTGCCAAGAATGTAGCTTTAAAGTATGGTACATCGAGTGGTTAACAAAGCTAGGAGATTTATTTGAGACCTATATCTGACCTTGCTATCCTTCCAGCTGTTACAGGAGCAAAGGGAGAATTTTCCAGGTACTTGCAAATTAGACTTCTTCTTACTAAGACACAACATTAGCAATCTTATGTAGGAAGGGCTTTATGTTCACAAGTATCTAAAGAGTGTGCAAGTCTATTTTTTTAATTCTTATATTTTCTATTAGTCTTTACACACCTCCCATACTTCTAAGGAAGCGTGGGAGATAGACCGAGACTTCTCAATTAATGACACTGACTGTCAGAAAGTGTACAGTCAGGTGTAGCTCAGTGGTTAAGGTGTTGGACTAAGGTTCAGAAGGTCCCAGGTTCAAACCTTTCGACCACCAAGTTGCCACTGTTGGGCCCTTGAGCAAGGCCCCTCTACTGCTCAGATGTATAATGAGATAAAAATGTTAGTCGCTCTAGATAAGAGCGTCTGCCAAATGACTTAAATGTTGAACTGGTCAATGGAGGTATCCATCTGTAACTGAACCAAATCTACTCAGTTGTTGTCAGAACACCTACTTCAAAAACACAATGGATTCTGGTGTATGGCGATTCTGCTGTAAATCCATTGTTTTTGTTCATTTGTTAAACTACAATGATACGGGTCTAATATTGAGGGTGATCTGGGTGTAATTTTTGATGTTCTGATTGTGTATGCTCCTATGTGCCTATTTCTCCTACCGTATGTTCCTACAGTAGGTCTTCTAGGCACTCAATACCAAGCATTTCAATTTATTTTAAATTTAATTTATATATTAATTTATATAACTAAATACATTGCTCAAATAAAAAACTCCTGACAGAATCTCATAATAATCATCTTCAAATAATTAGTTTCTTGTATGATTTATTCCTCTGACCGTTTCTATAACATCTGGGATCCTAATTTAAACTATATTGTGACGTATTTTTCAGTCATCTTCTATACCGCTTATCATGTACAGGGTCATGGGGGACCTGGAGCCAACCCAAGTAGACTTTGGGCACAAGGACAGGGTACCAATCCATCGCAGGGCACAAGCATGCACACACAGACACACACACTGTGGGCAATTTGGAAACATCAATTAATCATGTCCTTGTGGGAAGAAAACCGGAATACCTGACAGAAACCCACCATGGGGAAGCCATGCAAACTCCACACACCATGCACACAGACCCACTGAAATCAAACTCTCGATCCTGGAGGTACCGATGCCACAGTGTGTGATTTTTGCAATGTTTTCACAGAAAAAAAAGAATTTTCTTGTATACATTTCTATCCATATGTTTTCCTCTTATATGGCCTTCTTCTGCTGTGGTGAGTAGTTATTGAGATAACGCCTAGCATCTCTGTCTATGTCTATGTTTTGTGTGTGTCATCATCCCTTATGTGACCCTGGCTGTGAAGACCCAGCTGAAGTTTTTTTGTGATTCAATATTTTCTTCATAAAATCATATGCAGAATGTGGTGTGTTTTCACAGACAGGGTCACATATGGTCATGTTATGTCTGAGATGTTTTGTTCATTTGTCAAGTTTGTTCAGGGCAAATCCAATATATATACATAATTCAATATGTGAATTTAAATAATTAAAATTTCAGAATGAATTTAAACAATACATTTCCTGGAAATGAGCAGTGCCTGAGACCTTGGAAGCGTATTAGCAACCCTGGACTAAGTTATCAAAAACGAATGATACGAATAATGTATGCCAAATCAATACAATGACAAGATATAAAGGTATTTTACAGCTTAATATCTATTTTGCATGAGTGGGATAGACTGAGTCTGAGGTGTAATTGGAAACATGCTCAAGGATGTCACTTTGTTTGATAGCACTTTGTTGTTGGGTAAAATATATTTGCTGATTAGTTGTGTCAGTTATAGATTACTCTCGTTTGAAGAGTACTTGTACACAAAAGAAGCTTTTTAGTGAGCGTTTTGAGTCAGTCAGTATACTTTCTTTCACCACGCCTACTAATACTGTTAGTGATCTCAATATGCAAACTGGCAGCATTACCTTTTAAAGCTAAGACATCAGTCAATCATTTAATGTTGTTTAACTAAATGCTTGACGCACTTCATTCATCCATCTTCTGGGACCTCTTTATCCTGATTCATCGGATGCTGCTCCCGGGAAAGCGCTCATGCTGCATGGTCTGCTTGTTTGTTAACATCGTGTTCAGGGTGTTTGCTCCAACCAGCCTCCTTGGGGAAATGATGTTGACTGCTGCAATTAAATCCTGCTTAAACAGGATTCTGCATCCCAGATATGCAGACAGGATACAATAAAGGGTGACGTGACAATGCATGCGTGATCAGCAACTTCCTTTTAAGGTCTGTTGGAGTGGAAGTGCTCCAACTGGGAAGTCCATTTTTCTAGTACAAAGCAAAACTGATAGTATTGTATATGGAAGTTTGAAAGCTGTGCCTCCCCCCCACCAGCACGAAGCAGGGACTTTCTGTGCGCAGTTTCATAACGTTATCCACTTTCACATTGCCTTTTCTAAAAAAAAAGAAATAAAAAAACAAAAAACTCACAATTTTTCTCGGTTGTGTTCAGGTGGCACAGAGACTAAAAAACAACAACCCTGCAGATGTGAAATGGTTGTCTGTTCTTTGCCAAAAGGTCACAGTGTCACAGTATAGGGGAAAGTCTGCGGGGGCTGTCAGTTGTTTTTTGTCACGAAAGGACCATAACATATTAGAATTCACACCCTGTTTCTCTTCCCTTTACCATTGCAAATACGTTCTCAGGCAAAATAAATAAAAATAATAATAAAAATGGAGCTTTTTCAAATTATTGGCTAATTAAAATGACATCAAAATGGTCTAATTACAGCACCGGGTATCCCTGAAAGGGTTTCTAAAATTGCAGGAGATGATGAGAGGATGTACATTCAGTGAGTCCATATTATTAATAATGTAATTAATCTAGCAGTGATTTCCTTCCCTTCATGCCTGCTAATTAGAGTAATTAATTAGTGGGCACGCTAAGCGTGCTAAGCATAAGCGAGCTATGATAACTAAGTGTGTTATGTCTTTAAACTGGCTAATTAGGGTAGTTAGCGCTGGTATCAAAGCTGACTAAGGCAGTACTAACATGGCTAATTGAATCATTCAGTCCAACTGAAACACTTGAGTTGCCCGATTGTATCTGACCACTTGAAGCTGAAGGACCTTACTCAAGGGTCCAACAGCGGTGTCGGGGCTAGAACTGGGGATCTCCTGATGAGCAGCCCAACACCTTAACCACTGTACATTATCCAATATAGCATTATTTTCTGGTGCTGTCTCATTTATTTTTAATAACAGTTTAAACCTGGTCAGGGTGTCGGCGGATCCTGGGAACAACAGGGCAAGAGGGAATACCCCTCTTGTGTGATGCCAGTCTATCACAGAGTGCCATACACATTTAAATTTGGGGCAACGTAAAGTCACCAGTCCATCCATCTATTCTCCATGGGACTTGTCCTGTATAGGGTCACAGGGAGGCCTGGAGTTTATCCCAGGGAACTTAGGGCACAAGGAGAGGGTGCCAACCCATTGCACGGCACAAATACAATCATAGCACTAAGGGGAAATTAGGAATCACTCTATAATCACATGACTGATTGTTTGAGGAACCCAGCATGCCCAGAGAAAGCCACGAAGCATGTGAAAAACAGGCACAAAGACCGCAGGTGACAACCGAGACGCAAAAGTGCTAACCATTACATTTACACTTATGGCATTTGTCAGACGCCATATTCAGAGCTACTTTCATTGATCTCATTGTAAATCTGAGCATTTTAGGGTTAAAGGCCTACAGCTTGGTGGTGCTGGAGATCAAATCTGTGACTATGATCAGTGGTCAACATCTAGACCACTGATCTACCCCTGTCCACTAGGTTGTTGTGTTGTGTAGGATAAAATTATAATAAATAAGCCAATGACTATAGTAAGCCCCTAATATATGAATCTATCCGGAGGCCTTGTCTAATAAAGGAAGTTCTTTTTAAGACTCAAAAAAAGCAAGGCTTTCATGTTCATTGACCTCATTAAAAATGAATCGTTACCTTATCTTTGATGTATACATTAAAGAACCAGCTCCCCTGTGCTCTGACATTAATATGATATGACACTAGTAAGTGCTGAAAGAGATAAGTGCACCTTCAAGGTTAACAAAAGGGCAGTGGCCCTAGAGATAGAGAAAACCTGCACAATTGGGGGGGGGGGGGGGGGGGGGG
>JAQQZT010000002.1:10244957-10273476 GCA_030068275.1 Clarias platycephalus
TATATATACTGTATATATTTATATATATATTTAAAGAAGTACAGGTCTACACTGAACTAGTGTTATTCAGTGTAAACAGGCCACCATGTCCTGCTGGGAGGAACCTTACAAAGTCAGTGGAATCATGTCAGTTAGTTCAGTTGAATATTAAGCTATTTTTTTTCTTTTACATGTAAAATAATATATTTATTTTTGTAATTCTTAAGCAAAATTAGACATATATAACTTTTTTTTTTGAAAAGAACAAAAAGTGCTATTTTGCAGAGGCGCAGCTCAAACACTACTGGTGAAAATCATCAACATGGTAAAGAAGCCCTCCATGTCCCACCCCAAAGACACAATTTTCAACAAAAATAGGGTAAATGTACACACATCATACACACGCACAAGCACACTCACGCGAGCACGCACGCACACAAACAGACGCGCAGTCGTGTGTAAGTGTGCATTTCATGAAGATAGTTCATTTTGTCATAAAATATGCAATTTTCTCTTAACAAAACACTCACAGTAAAGTCTGTATCTTCAGTCTTGTCTCATGACAGAGTCGTGATCAGACAAATTATTATTACTCCAAATAAAGGAAAAAAACAAAAAAAAAACAAAAGATAAAACCATATATGAGTATATTCAACTGAAAAAGCTGGTCTGGATTGCCTCAGTTCTCTAAACATTTTCAATTTTCATCTTTTTTTTTTTTTTCTCTTCACAAATCCGATCGTTCAGGCGAAATAAGTTCCAGGCACGGTCATGTCACTGAAAGATAAAACAGACAAAACTAAAAATCAAGCTCTCGTGTAAGGCATTGATGAGAAAAAAAAGAAAAAGCCACACATATTATGCAGATGTCATCTGAGAGTTTGGAAATGTGTTTCCCACGCGAGAACGAAATGGGAAATAAAAAGCACTTTTCTTCATATTTTTTTTTTTCATTTAATTATTCAAAAAAAGTGTTGCCAAGATCCTGCCCCGTCTTCTTAAAAAGGTTGTCCCCCCAATTTTTAAAATGATTATTAGAAAAAAATACTGCTCGAATCGCTCGTCCCATCTCGTCCCATGGAGTAGTTCATGACCGAATTGAATCGACATTCACAGAAAGCAACTGCCTGTGACAAAATGTCTTTCTCTTTTTTTTTTTTATTCCTCTTCCATGACTGTGATATTCGTACAAAACTCAATACTCTTCAGCACCCTCCTTAAAGCTATACACGGGTGGTGGAGTGTGAGTGGGCCAGACCGGTTGTGCCAAAACCGGCTGTGAAGGTGTTATATGGGTGCAGGCTGGGCATGGGCACCAGTGAGTTGGGGATCATGGTGATGGTGTTGGGCGTCATGAGAGGGATGTCATCAGGTGAGCGACGCAGAGTCAGCGTGTAGTCGGGAAGCGCGGTGAGCGGCAGTGACTCTCCACCTGGATTGGCATCACATTGATTGACTTGCAGCGATGCGATCTCATCCTCAACGTTGGTGCCATTGATGTTGGAATTTGCGTTCGCACGGGGCGGGCTGCCTTGAGGCCGCTGCTCCTGGCGGCGCTTGTCCTTGCGGTAATAAAGTGCAGCGAAGGCGAGGACGTTGAGAAAGAGCAGAGAGGCACCCACAGCGATGGTGACGCTCAACTCGGTCGAATAGTCACGTGCGTTCTCGACGAGCAGTGGCCCGTCTGCCTCGTCGCTATCTGCGCCGTTCCGCCGTTCTGTGCCGCTCTCGCTGTTGTAGGCTGGTGACATGGGCGGCCGCTTGGTGTTGAAAGGCCAGGCCTTGCCATTAGGTCGCTTGGTAGCCAGTGAGTTCTGAGTGGTCTCAGGCGGAGGCACTCGTGTAGTGGTCGATGTGTAGTGGAACATGTCGTGCAGGTTGTATAAGTGTGGCACCAGATGCTTCCAGAAGGCCACCTTAGTAGCACGGTAGTGGTCACGAACTCGTGGCTTCAACCCGATGTGCAGGTACAGCTGGTCCTGAGGGTTGTATTTGGACCAGGCCACTTCTTCGAAGCGGTTGGCTTTTGTGTGGATGAACTTGGTGTCCTGAGGCACCGGCTTGTTGGGATCCCTGTAAACACACACATCAAATTTATTAGACTATACAGCGTCTATTGAATATATATATAACATTTATTAACTTGTGCGCCATACAGCAATATTTTCTTTAATAAACTTGGACATAAATAAGTAACAACAAAGTTTTAACTCGTTCAACAAAATATCGAGTTCTATTTGGAACAAATAGGATCTAAAAGCTCCAGGATATATTTCATTCTCTGCACTAAAGTGAACATTAACTTTCTTTCAATGATTAAATACTCCAGAGGATTAATTTTGTGGTCCGTGTGTGAAAATATCTGAGGAAAAAGTGTCATGAAATATGAATTAATCTTGTTCTTTTACACCCTTACAAGCCAAGCAGTACCAGTTCATCAGGAAAGGAGGATAGAGCTTTTAGGTTTGGGAGTGCTGCTCGGTTAAACACAACTTGGCCAAAAGTATTTGGACAGCACGCCCATACTGTACGTATGTGGTTTTCCCCAAAGCCTGTTACTGTGAAGACGGAAACACACAATTCACTGGATCTACGAGGCTTGAACCTGCCTCCACATGGAATCATATTTTATTCATATATGTCACACATCACAGACATGTGAAATGCATGATCTTTTTCTGTAAGAGGGCAACTGAGGGCGTTTCTTTATTGGAAAGTCTTGTATACGGACTAACTAGACTACAGACTATAGCAAGTATTTGTTATTATTCATTGATTTTTAATGTTAGAAATAACTGAACTGTCAGCGATTCTATTTTCACCCTCTTTCACTAGATATAATGTTTAGCTGGATAGGCAAATGCCACAGTAATTTCAAACAAGCAAAGTGTTCAATCTGGCTACAGATATCATGCTTATACAGAGCGCGAAAAGGAAATGTGCAGAAGGTCAATGATGACTGCATACAAAATGACAGGCTGTGCGCTGCAGCCATGCACAAAGAGTGTGTTTTCTCTCATGGCACATCAGACCTAAACACTGTAAAATAAAAAGGTTCATTCTGTGTTCTTGCGAACAGTCCATTTTTAAAGCACATTTACTAAAATGATATCCCTGTTTTCAAAACCTAAATCCACAAGCTCAATCGCAGTTCATCAGAATGCACGGGTCTCTAAGAAAAGCAAATATATGACTGAAAAAAAAAAACATGTTAACTTTGACATTGATTTGAAATACACCAGTCCAATGCAACAAGTGACCATGACGTAGAAACGACCAGTGAAATGAAACATGGTTACTAAACCATACTGCCAAATGAAGCAAACTAAGAACTGAACCGTGTGAAATCTAAATTGGATCCCTGGGGGAAAAAAACAAACAGAAATATTTCTTTTGAAAGAATGCAACCAATAGAGACAGAGAATAAAACTGCCGATGTATTTAGTCCCAGTTTGACGGCTACGGCACCATCGGCCAGCTGTCTCTCAATTCGGAATTAAACGTATTTTCTGTTCCACGTTGATGTCGTGACATTAAAATATACGAGAGCTGGTGAAAGAGGGATACGTCATCTGCTCTCTACATCCTGACTACTGAACGATATACAGAAGAAGCAGCTCAGGGTAGTCTGGCTTTCCGCAAATGAAGACACAATCGATAGTTTGGTCAAGTGGTGTCTTGCAACTGTTCTTCCACTTCATTGACCACATCCTCTTTCCCTCTAACTCTTCCGCTCTCCCTTTGGACCTTCCGCTTGACCAGGTTCCATTTCACAAAACATAGCAAACTGCTCTGAGTACTTTCTCATCTATGTACACAAATTGCAGCACTTTAGGTGCTACCGTTTGGCTCGACAGTGCTTACAGTGCTTCACGAGAACGGTGTAGAAATTGACTTTCATTGTGCTAAAGAGGGTTTTTTTTTATGTTCTAAATTGTATTTGATTGTTTTCAGCTTGACAATATAAAGTTACCTGTGCTTTGTGATAAGGGCTGTTTATGAGATCCGCATTCTTTGGGTATTGTGCTTGGTGAAAACTGACTGATTAAAAAAAGTAAAATGTTATTCTTTTGGTAACTGAAGAAACTGAAGAAATGCTTTCTGGGATTATGTGAAGAATATTGAAATTTGTGTGTTAAGCCAGTATTACAGTGTATGATAAAAAAAAAAAAAAAACAATGATTGTGAGACTACCTATAGGAGGTAATGAGGAAACTCTCACTCATCTTCTATACCACTTTATCCTGTATTCAGGGTCCTGGAGCCTATCCCAGAAGACTTAGGGCACAATACGGGGTACATCCTAGACAAGGTGCCAATCCATCGCAGGGCACACAGCATACACACATACACACACTACGGGTAATTTAGGCACGCCAATTAGCCTAACCTACATGTCTTTGGACTGTGGGAGGAAACCGGAGTACCCGGAGGAGACCCACCAAGCACGGGGAGAACATGCAAACTCCATGCACACAGAGCCGGGAATCGAGCCTGGTCGGGGATCGAACCCGGACCCTGGAGGTGCAAGGCGACAGTGCTAACCACTACACCACCGCCCAATGGTAAAACATAAAAGAAAAATGCAAACAGACTGGGAAAAAATGCTCATCACCCCAAGTCTACATTAAAATTTTTTTTTTTTTTTCAAGAAATCCACTTTTCTGCAATAATACCTATACATTTACACTACTTTCACTCTAGCCATTGGCCACTCTATCATACCCACGTACCCACACTTCCCTACTGGCAGGCTTTACATCAGTGATATCGCTCTTTACCGGAGTACACTTGTGTATTTACGCTTTCTGACGCAACAGGTGGCAGTACGCACCTAGTTAGTTTGCTATCGAACCAGTAAATACAAAGAGAAGTACAACCTTCATGCTATGCCTAATATTATTGATATTTCAGAGAAAATGTGAAGAGTGAACCTCTCGCTACATTATCGACTACGGCTGTACAGTACGGAGGATGAGATCGGGGCACGCTGTGCACTAACAGAGATATTGAAAGGGGTAGAGGAGGTGACAGTCACATTCTAAACATTGGTATAAACAGCACTTCCATGTTTAGGTGCAGCTGTTTAGACCAATGTTGGCTTTCATACTGTATTTCATATTGTCACTGTGACTGAGTGTGTCATACCATGCTCAAGACTACTTTTTCAAGTGAACTCTAGCACCATACGTATGCCCAGGCACAGTACACAGTGTTTAGAAACATGCAAGACTTCATGCAAGGCATCTAGTAGCTCAGTGGTTAAGTCATTGGACTATGGTTAGGAAGGTCCCAGGTTCAAACCCCACAACCACCAAGTTACCACTGTTGGGCCCTTGAGCAAGGCCCTCAACTGCTCAGGTGTATAATGAGATAAGAATGTAAGTTGCTCTGGATGAGAGTGTCAGCCAAATGCCGTATTGTACACGTAATCTAGTATGTTCATATCTGAGACTGTGGTGTGAAAGCACCCTTAGACAGCCATGCAAACCTAAATGGTTTATATCTGTCAAATAGTTTCATTTGTATACAGTTTTGAATGAGGTCTTCATGTTACAAAATCAGATGCCGTATGCAGTAGTTCTGCGACATTTTTAAAAAACCAAATCTTTGAAAAGCCAACTGCAGGGAACTTAAAGCCGCATGCCCAGGAGCCCAAGATAATCGGCTTTACAGCAGCTAGAATCAATGCCACGCTTTACATATACACTTTATTTATGAATGGCTTATGTTGAGGTATGGATCTTTTAATGTTTTAATGAGAGAGGCACTAAACGTGAAGAATTATAAAAAGGCCATAAATGAAAGGATAAAGATGATTTGACCTCATGTAGATACCCCACCCTATCCTGCTGACTTTGTAAATAAAATGGTGATTATCACAGCTTCAGTGTGCCTCGGCATAGACTCTACAAGTCTCTGTGCCTATCCGAGAGAAATGAAACTCTATCCTTTTAATTGCTTTTTCCCTCAGGGGTGTTTTGATGATAATGGAGAGAGCTGTCCATTTAAGTCTGGATACCAATAGGCCATAGCATAGGATTTACATTATCTTCATACTCATTATGCAATTCTGTGATGCCAGTGGATAAATATGTACACCGATTAGACGTAATATTACAATAGAAAAGATGATGTCCAGTATTGTGTAGGGGCAGATCTGGCCACTTTGGGGCATGACTTCACAGGACCTCTGGGGGGTGCTGTGGTGTCTGGGAACAGGAGATTGGCAGTAGATTCTTTGGGTTAGGGGTGGTGCCTCCACTGATCAGACAAGTGTGTCTGGTGCATCCCATGGGTCCTCAATCGTAATGGCATTTGGGGAGACCGGAGGCCGGGATGATGGCTTTGGGTTCTTTGACTTTGGCCATGTGCATAGTGGGCTGTGGTGCACTGGGTGCCTTCTATCAAATGTTGTCCACCGGTATAAATGAGTTCTTGGTTCCCATGATTCCATCACTAGCTGATAATCAGTGTTAATGTTATGTTTTATGGCTGATCAGCATAGTAACATGATGTAGTAACATAGGATGTTGAATCTGTGGTGGCTCAACACTTAAAAAATTTAATAGTGTCAATCTGTTCTTTAATTTGTTACCGGTATTTATATCTGCATTTATTATGTTTGCTAGGGAAGAGATTTTTACATGGCCCAATGTACACGGCCTGAAAAAAAGTGCACACTGTGTTATTTTGTTCAACCTGCTTTACAGTAGGTTTGATTATTGTGTACAATTCATGTATGAAAGGAATTGCTCATGCTCCCCGTACCATTCTTTGACCAATCAATACTAGAATATGCCTGAGCCTTCAGGGAGGGAAAATCCATTGATGGGAGAATAACCTGGTCATTCAGGACATTTAGGTCATCAGCTGCCTTCATTTTATTGTCACAATCCACATTGAGACACTACACATACAGTAACACTGTGCAGGAGACACTATGCAGGATGAGTGGATTGCGTCAAGTGCGTCCCTTTTTACCCTGAAACGATCTGGAACAGGGTCAGTCTGGACTCATCAGATCATGTGTCCTTTAACCATTGCTCTTGATGTTCCGTAGTGAGCTGAAACCACTTTTATTATCCTAACAACATGTGGGTTTCTTGGCCACACAGTTGTTTCGTTCCAATCCTGCCAGCTCTCTCCACATGTGGAATTTCTCTTACTTTTACTATTAAACAGAGCTGTGATTTCTGCAGTCGATTTTTAACGTGGCAAACGCACCAAGCTGATGTTTATGGCCATTCATTATTCTTTTCTGACCGCAGTCCTTCCACGTAGTTGATGGTTCAGCACTATTCTTCCTTTCAGGTTTTAATAATGTGTTAGACAGTTCTTAACCCAATTCCAGTAATTGTATTGTTTTCTTTGCTGCAGGACAATAATTTGATTCTTCTGAGACGGCGACTCAGAACTTGGTCAGGCAGTGTATAAGCCATCCTTTAAATATGAATGAACGAATAAATAAAACAAATGAATGCAATACAATTTTCCAAGCATTATGACAGCATAGCAAAAACAAAAACTAGTCCTAATTGAACTCTCATTGCCGCAGTTCGGTTTATTCCATGCGCTAAAATCTGCCTTTTCTAATACTCTCATCAAAGCAGTTTAACTAAAGTAAATTGAAATGTATTTGATCATCTTTTTTTTCTCTCTTTATGCTTCCTCTAGCCTGCTTCTCTGCTGTACTGCATTTACTGTTATTACGGTCTATATTTACATGTGTACTCACGCCCCACCCTTCCTGTCTGGGGGTTTATCCTGATGGCAGGTGTGATCTTCTTAGTTCACTACATTTTTGTTTGTCTGCCTGGGACATCGTCATATTTAAATCTATTCTTATCATACTGGCTATATTCAGTGTTCTTTTATTTACCTGCTAGAAAAGATATAAAAGGTACAAATATTTCAATCATTTATTCACCTTCTATACTGATCTATAGAGGGTTGCCGGAAGCCTGGAGACTATCCCAGGAAAATTTGGGGTACGCACTGGACAGGGTGCCAATCCATGGCAGGGCACACATGCACGGCAATTTGGGAAAACCAATTAGCCTGATCTGAATGTCTTTTGATTAGGATTGTGGGAGGAAACCATTGTATCCTGAAGGAACCCACCAAGCACGCGGCGAACATGCACACAAACCCATGGTGGGAATCGAACCCTCAACCATGGAGGCATGAGGCCACAATTCTAAGCACTGTGCCACCGTGTTGCCTGAAGTCAACATATTTTATTTCTATGGGGAAATGTGAAATGTGCCAAATTGAGTTATTGTCCAGTGGAATAAGAAAGAAACAGGTTATTGTGAAATGTGTGCCAAGCTCCAACAACAACGAAATGAAAGAAATAGTTTCAGCTTGATGATGGAAGTAAAATAGTTGGAAATCAAGTGAACAAGTCGGTATTTATGACAAAAGTCATGCCATGAAAATTCAGCATTCTGTGTTTACTTCCCTTGATGTTTGGCCTGGTCAAGTGAAATCAAGTGCGTTGGTGAAATTTTCATTGAGAAGATGTTTCTGTTAATTACCAGTATTTTCATATGAACAAATCAGAAATATGTGTTTGTGGTATTTTGCGGTAGATAATTATGTAACAACAACAGCAGTCAGTTGTTATTTTAAGACATGGAGGTCAGCCTTTCTGGAATAGTTCTTGCAAGAACAGGGGGAAGACGAGAAGTTCATTTAGAGTTACCAATTAACAGCACTAGGGTTGGAGCCGTTATGAAGACTTTACAGATCGTGAGTAGCAGATACATCTCAACATTAACTGTTCAAAGGAGACTAGTGCATATTATGGACGCTTTAGCATTGCTTTACACTGTAGAAAGAAATAAAAATCAGGAAGGACCATGGAGATAAAGTCATCCCAAACTTTTGAGCGGGAGTGTAGTTAGATAATAGTGCTTTGTGTTTTATATGGTAGTCAGTATCTATACTGGTTTACTCTGGATGTGTATCGTTCTCACAGGATTATTTGGGTTGGGTAACAGTGAAACATCCGAAAGTCATAAATATATTTTCCAACTTGAACATTTTCAGCATTTTCACAAGATTTCACTCCATTTTTGCAGTTTTGAGGAGTATTGCAAACTGATAAAGAATATTTTGTGCATGTTTTCTTTGAGTCACAAGGATGATTGTGGAAGGAAGATTGTTGAAGATCTTCGAGAAACATTATAAGCAATACAAAAACTACAGTTTATAGCTTCACCAGCCTCCTTCTCCACCACTCTGAGTTTCACTGCGGTACATGATAATGGCTCCCCATCATTGTATAATCTCCATGGTGTCCATCAGTCATCCTTTAAGGCTTATAACATTACATTATAAGCACAGCGTGTGTATCTCTTATCTGTTTTACACAAACCACTTGTGTGTATTTTAATTTTGGTACATTTTCAGTTGTTTCTTTGCTTCACCACAGTGCGTAGACTACAGTATCCCACAGAGGTTTGTTACTGTAAGTATACCACAACATCCAAACTGCATAAAGTCCTATTTCACAGCACTTATCGTAAAAGTTATCTACTGTACGCTTTACTGATCACGTCACAAGACATCACATCAGTTTTTACTTGGTAAACAGGCAGATATGTGGTGTGCTTTGTCCAAAACTCGGAAGTTTAAAGCTTCTAAAATAAGGTTACATATTAAAATAACTTAACCCTAAGTTACATCTATTTTTTTTACTTTTATTACGAATAGAAAAAGTAGGACACTAGAAAACAGTAAAATATTAGAAACTAATAAAGCTGAAAATATAAAAACATGGTAAATATTAATTAAATACCTATATAATATCAGGGATATTATTAATTCCCCTGCCACCATCGCCTTCGGCTTGCTCATCATAAACAATCTGATCATTTTGATTCACACATATTTCTCACACATTTCATACTAATTTTCATAAATCTTTTGATTCTGGCAAAGCTGCTTTGCGACAATGACCATCTACAAATAAAAATTGAATATAAAAATAATAGATATTATGGAGATACGCCTCATACTGTATGTAAGTACAAGTGCAACTCTTTATTATTTTAAGACATGCATGCTATGAATGAAAATGCTGCCAATGCTAAACTCACACACTGTGCTTCCAGGCAGGCACCCACACACACACGCACGCACGCATTTTAAATAAATGAATCAATAGTTCATCAATATTAATCAGCGGAGTAATGGGACATCGCTTGCTACGTAATGAAAAGGACATGAAGGTGCTGCGTCTGTACAGTGTAGCTTTCCCGTTCGGTCAGGATCATTTTCGCTTTGCCTACCTGTCAACATTTTTTTCGTCGGCACTTCTCCTGTCAGGTGTTTTCCTGCTCAAAGCCATGAATTCCTCCATATGCCATAACAGAGTGACCTAAATATCATCCTCTAGTGCGGGAAGACAAACCAAAGCGACTTGATTCCTGATTCAGAGACAGAAGCTGTGTGTACACCTGCTGCACGAACATAATGCATTATTAATTCCAATTGTTATTTTCTAACACTGTTCTGTCTAAAGGTTTGGCAGACACAGTATCTATGCATCATATATCTTTTGTATTCAGTTTAAAGGAAGCCCAATGCATCTCCCTCAACTCTATATGGGGGGGAAAAAAAAGAAGAAGAATGGAGCAGAAGCTTTTAGAGCAAATACGAATGAATAAATCAGCATGTTTCAGGGTGTTCTTCAGGTAGCAGCTTGTTTTTTTTTTTTTTTTGATAAAGCAACAGTGGTGCAGGCTCTTGGCTAATTGCTTTGGAGAAACAGCACAGTGTGCATTGACAGCGAGCGTGCTGATAGAAAGTGGACCGTATTAATCATGACACTAAAACATGGGGTGCCTCGAGTGGAGGAGCTTGATGGACACACTAACACCTTCCCGCCTCCAGGGGTCAGCGTTTCCGCATCCACGCTGAAGGCGGCTGGCGCTCATGTGCAAGGTGGCATCCGACTCCCTTTCCGCGGCACTACTGATTTACTAACTGTATTAACATATGGCATTTCGGACCGAGCGCATGTCTCATTCGTTTCATGTATCCTGGGTGTGAGTGGAATAGCGAGGAAGAGGGGATACTGTGATACGAAGCAGAGGGCAGTGGCACAGCTTGGCATGATATGATCTCATCTCCACATCCTTCATGCTCACATTTGGAGTTTAATCAACAGATTCAAGGCATGAGCGCCGCTAAGCATACAATCAACTTTGGAAAGATTATTCATTTGTGAGGAAATATGGTGTGTTGTACAAGCCTGGGGTCTTTTTCGTCTCTCGCTCCTCAAGGATGTGGGAACCTGTTCACTTTCGGCGACACAAAAAAAGAGGTGAGGGAATAAAACAATTCAAACCAGCCAAGATGATGACACGTTTTTATTTCTAGTTTATTGCTGTTAATTTTTTTTTTTTTTCCACTTTCAGGCCAGGACTTTAAATTCATACTGCTGAAGTGAAATCCGGCGAGACTGTATATCAGTGATGTGGCTCGTAAATACCCCGTTTTATTAGGATAGTAATGATCCCCGATGAATATTGGCAGACAGGCTATGATGACCTTGTAGTCGAATATCAGTAATTAAGTTTCAAAGGAGCAGGCGGCCGAGGTAAGGTCATATTGATCCTCCTTTGTGCAACATGCCAGAGAGCAGGACGTCAATGAAGGCTGCAGCATCAGTAAGTTTATGAATTCTTGCAGCAGAGCCTGCGCGTCCGAGCCGCAGTCTGAACTGGTGATAGGAAAGTGCAGCATGTCAATATACGCGAGACATTCTTGCCAGTAATAATCAGACTAACAGACTGTGCATTGACTGCATGCGTGGCGCAGTGCATACATAGTGGTACTGGAGTGCTGGTCAAGCTGAACTCGGCTCAGCAATGACGCTGTTGTCATGACAGTCACTCGGGAGGAGAAGCAGCAAGAAGGCATAGTTAGGAAGCTTTGAAGTGTTTTTTAAATGTAGGTTATTCTGTGCGGATCATGCTTTAGGCAACGTAAAGCGAAGATGAATAATTCACCACCTCTCTATCGAATCGATGCAGAATCTTGGCCTAATCTGATTTTTGGCATAAGGAAGCAGTGTGCATAGCTTTATCTGATTACACACACATACACGTCTGCTGATTGTGGCAATAGTGTCAATAGTGAAGAGGAAGTGGACTGTGTGAAAGGGTGTGTATGAGTGGACAAGGCCCTGATAGACAACCTACTACTGTAACCCTCATTTTCATATCGCTACTTAGCAACGAGTGGTGTGTGGGTGTGACGTTCGGATTCGCAATTTTAGTGAGATTTCTGATCTCATTTTGGTCACCCCAAAAAGTCTAGAGTGTGTTTTACTGCCTTTCAAGACCCCTTCTTAGAAGAGCCGAGGACAAGAAGACATTACTTCAAGCGTACCATTATAAGTGCCCCATTAATTCCTGCCCAGTTTTGTGGCTGTTCACTATTTGTGTTACTAGACTTATAATAGTCAGCTTTCTATCTTAACCAGTGTTTAAATCCATAACAGCTATGAAGTACACTTATTTTGACGTGCTAATAAGTGAAAAAAACAACTTTAATCTAAATCTCTCTCATTACAACATTATAACTGTTCCATAGCAGTACTGTGGAATTACGTCACTTAATCACGCACACATCGTCTATACCACTTAATCCTGTATACAGGGTCGCCGGGCTGAAGCCTATCCCAGCCTGAAGCCTATCCCAGGAAACTTAGGGCACAAGACAGGATGCCAATCCATCATAGGGCACACACATACACACTCAAACTATGGGAAATTTGGGAACCCAGAGAAAACCCATCAAACACGGGGAGAACATGGAAACTCCATGCAAACAGAGGTGAGAATCGAACCTGGCCGGGAATCTAATCCAGACCCTGGAGGTGCAAGGTGACAGTGCTCACCACTAAGCCACCATGCCACCGGAATAACATTACTTTATCAAAACAAGGGACTGTACGTACACCCTACATAGAGCACTAGCTTTCCATGTTATGCTATTTGGGATTCAACCCGGAAACCTGGAAGTTAGCTGA
Organism: Clarias platycephalus; assembly: GCA_030068275.1. Classification (NCBI taxonomy): domain Eukaryota; kingdom Metazoa; phylum Chordata; class Actinopteri; order Siluriformes; family Clariidae; genus Clarias; species Clarias platycephalus. Next base: position 10,257,985 of record JAQQZT010000002.1, read on the forward strand.
TATTCTGAAATAGAATAAGTGGAAATATAAAGAGAAATGTATGAGAATTCGCCTGCCATGCAGGAGGCCCGGGTTCGATTCCCAGCCAGTCCCCAAACCCCAGCCACTGGATGCAGTGCCAGTCCCAAGCCCGGATAAAATGGCAGGGTAGCGTCAGGAAGGGCATCCGGCGTAAGAACCTGTGCCAAGTTTGTATGTGCAGACCAGATAGTCCGCTGTGGCGACCCCTTGCCAGGAGCAGCTGAAAAACCATCTTTCACCCCCGTTAATTACACAGTCAGTTTCCAGCTCTGGCAATCGTGGTTAGTTAGTTAGTTCCGTCAGTCGTGTAAGGATATTGTAAAAAGGAGTATGGCACTCGAGGTCATGCTGTTGTGCTGAATATCAGCACGGCTGCGTTCGTGGGCATGATGTTAACATAACAAAAGCATTATCCATAAATGCTTTATGTCTCTCCTGAATCTTTGCTGCACTTTCACTTGTCACACGATGCTTTTCTGATGCTTATTTAGCCTCAAACTTCACCAGAAGATTAAATAACTCTTTATATTCTTACATAATGAAAGTGTAACAGTGTACAGATGTTTATCGCTGTTAGAGCTGATGTAAAGCAGATTAATAAGATAAAGCTATCAGGCGCAGGGCTTTCATTCTCCTGTGATATGTAACAATTTTGTGCACTGAAACTAATTTGTCGACCCATTAAACAACGTGTTCGCTCTTTACACAGTTTGACATAATTAGGGTGGCATCTTAGAAAATAGGTAGTTCTTAGATTTCACAAGGCTTCCTTAAGGGTTAATTTGATAATTAAGACTTCATAAACTCCAACAACATTCTACTTGAAATGATTTCTTATTGGGAAACACTGTTGTAGGTTTCCCCCAGAAGGACAACTAAATAACCATTACGAGTTACAAATTTTCAAATAGGGTATACTGAGACTCATGAGCATTCTCCAATGCAGGCGTACAGTATAATGGTTTGGAAACAACATATTAAAATATTTTTATTGTAAGTCTAGACTACCAAATATACACTGCCTGGCCAAAAAAAAAAAGTTCTTTTTTTAGCTTTTAGCTTTGAGTGCACAGTATGGTGGCGAATACATATGTAAAAATGATTCTTCATGCTCCCAGAACTGTCTATACTTTCACAGTTTGAATCGTGGAATATGCATGTTCAATCATAGCTCTTCTGAAAGTTAATGCATAAGAAAACCTGATCATTCAGTACATTCATGTAGTCAGCTGAACTAACTGAAGCACCCAAAGATCATAACACTGCCTCCAGATGCTTGTACAGTGGCCACGATGCATGATGGATGCATTGCTTCCCTTCTTACCCTGACGCACTCATCACTCTGGTGGAGGGTCAATCTGGAGTCATCAGACCACATGACTTTTTTCCAACCCAATCCAATCTTTATAATCCTTCATCTTTTTTAAAACACAAATTTAAGTGCCTTTTTTCCTGATTAGTCTCACTAACAGATTCTTATGGCAACACAGTGGTTTAATAACAACCCTGTAAGTTCTGATTCCTACTGTGAGTGTTTCTTATCATGCATCTTTACTAAATATTTAGGTGATCTCCATTAATTTTTTGACTGACCATAATTCATTCACAAAGTTGACGGTTCCGCACAGGTTTTTAACAATGTGTGGGACAGGTCTTAACCCAATTTAAATTCCCAATTGCAAAACTGCTCAATTATGTTCGGTACTTGATGCATGCTAATAACTTGACCCTTCTGTATTGGTGCCTTTTGTTTTTGCCCAGGTAGTGTACTTCCATATGCTTGACGGTTCTTTTGGGTGTCCAGTGAGGCTTCTGGAACCCTGCTCGGCTGACTAAGAATCCAAAAACGTGCTCCCTGAGAGCCAGTTGGACAAGCTAGAAGTTAAAAAGAGCTGCCCTGGAGCAGTTTGGATCGAAAGTTGATGCTTCTGGGCACTGACTGTGAAAGAAGGAGACCAACTCCTCCAGAGAACTTGGTAAACAAATGTAGCTGGAGCCGTTCCTCTCCCAACATAAGGCCATGTGGCATGAGTCTTACTGTACCATCCAAAATTTATGGATGATGTTGTCCATCTGGCAGAGAAACACACACAATATATGCATTCACAAGCCTAAGAAACACAAGTCCCATGACATTTGCTTCATGCAACAAAAAGCCCATTGCACAACTGGGCAGCAGATGCCAGGTGATGAAAGAGTTGTTGGTGTTTGCATGTCACCCTGTCTCTCTCTCTCTTTTTCTTCTACCCTCTTTTTTTATCAGGATCCCATAAAAGAGGGCTGGGCTGGGACCCTGGGCAGGCCTGTTTGCAGAAATCTGGGGCACATCTGGAAAGATGCTCCAAATACTGTACAACTCGGACAGACGTTCCAATTGATGGCAATCATGCAGCCATCCTACAACCAGGAAGTGTCATACAGAACACCAGGGACTAGACTTTAGTGGACTGAGGCTGTGCAGAGACTCTAATACTGTTCAAGGATACTTGTTGGAGGTTAATTTGAGGCGCAGCTCTGTTGGTGCCAGCTGAAACTGAATAGAAGGCTTAACAGCGAGTTTCAGTTAATCTCTACCTTTTCAGACCGAGACATTAGGGGTACTAATTGGACGGAATTTAGTTACAGTACTTAACAGTGGGCTTAGGACTGGGTGAATCCTGACAAGAAGTACGATCTGAAGTGTGTGTGGCCTTAGCAGTCGGTTCTTAAGGTGACTGAGAGGATAAGCTCTAAATAGATAGAGCTTGATACTGTATCCAGTCAAACTCAACCTTTAAAGAAAAACACACCACTTTGTGAACAGCATTGGAAGTCTTACGTTTTTTATAATTTATAGCAATCTAAGCCATACTTATAATGTGTACAAAGACACACACGCAACCAACCCCTCAACATGCCTTTGGACTGATGCGAGTATGCGAGTAAAAATGTCACATCACATATCCCACTTATCCCACCAAGTCTGGTATCTGTGATTTTTTCCCTTATTATCTCATTAGGCACCTAGTGATCCCAGGGGACCTTGGTTAGAGTGCACGGTTTCCTGTACAGGGCAAAGAAGGAACATTTGTCACATTTAACACACAGGTTGGACTCACTAGACATGATGGTTTCACTCATGGGAGAAATGTGTGTCTTACATGCTCATCTACTCCACCTATGGGATTCTAATAAGCACAAAGTTCCTCTGCCAGTACTGTAGGTGTGTCAGCACTAAATGACTGCCAGAAATGAATATGACATGGTGCTAGAGAGTCAACTACAATTAAATGTGGCTTTTTAATGCATCCTTTCTTACTTCATAATGCATATCTGAAAAGATTTGCTGAAAGAACCTGAGGAATTCTTGTCAATTTCTGATATCTGAATGCCTCAGTGAGGTGTCGAAAAATAAACACCAACACCCATCTATACACATGCTGATCATTTTCTTCACAGGTCATTATTTATGAATAATGCTATGAATAATATTCAGGTTTTCAACGATACAATAAAGGACAGTTCCCGAGGGTTCAGAGAGTGCTGTCTTTTTGTTTCAAGGAAACCGAAGTGAACTGAATGCGTTTTTTGTTCTCACAAGGTCTGAACATCTCTGAAAAACATGAGCCACAACACACATGCTTGCGTGATTAAGGAGAAACCTTGAAATCTTCTCTGTTGATGCGGCGAAACTTTTTTTCAACTCACGTTTCTCTCTCCAGACTTTTTTTTGGAATCCTGCGCTTTAGAAGCTGATTGTAGCTCTGATGTTATTGGAGCATAGATCATAGGACTGTGGATCATAGACAGTCGCTTGATATTTTTCCACTCTTCATTATGGTTCATAAGGATTGATCAGATTAGATGGAAAGACGGCTATCATTTATTAACACATGGTCCTACAGATTTGGCCGACATCACTATTCGGAACGTTTTCAATAGGTAGTGTGATGTTAACAAATCTGTCACTGCACATTTTCTTGTTGTTGTTATTATTGCTTTCTATTGCCAAGTACAATATTATAACTATAGCCATACTGCCTCTAATGCTAATGTATGATCTATGATCCAAACAGGGAAGTACAGAGGTGGAGGTAGAATCATTGCAAACCAGTGATTGCTCAAAAGCAATCATTGCTAAATTGTCCTGATAATTGCCATCTTATTGCAATGACTTCTCTTCCAGAAAGAACAGCACAGCAATCTCCAGTGTATCAATTTCCTGCTCTCTTTTCAAATTTTTTTTTTTTTTTTTTTCCAGCAGCTTCAGGAGGCAATATCTCAATTACACCATTTGTTTATCCACTGTATTGCTTTCTTCTCGCTGATGTAAGTTTACACTTTCCTTCCCTGATTCATGTACTGTAAAATATATCATGTTTGCATTCTAATTGCATATATTATTACATATAATAATAGATAACCATAGGATGTAATATAAGAGGTTATCTATTAGTGCATTATATGTCCATATTTATTAAGTCAGGCACTGATGTTGGACGAAAAGGCCTGGCTCGCAATCTCCTTTTCAGTTCATCCCGAAGATGCCCGATGGGGTTGAGGTCAGGGCTTTGTGTGGGCCAGTCAAGTTCTTCCACACCAAACTCATCAACACTTCAAATTTATTTGTATAGTGCTTTTAACAATAGTCATTGTCACAAATCACCTTTCTAGAATTAAACAACTTTATGGAAATAGTTATGAAATCTGTGAGAAAATATGTGTCAAAATGATCAGATTATCAATTCATCAAACCATGTTTTTATAGTGCACTGGGGCACAGTCATGTTGGAGTAGGAAAGAGCCGTCCTTAAACTATTGCCACAAAGTTGGAAGCATAGCATTGTCGTCCAAGATGTCTTCTCCTCTGCAGTAGAGGTACGTTTTGGTCTTGCCTGGGATGGTCTTCATCACTGGCGTTACTGGCGGTCGTACAAGCATTTCACTGCATATCGTACTGTGTATGACTGTGTATGTGACAACTAAAATGAATTGAATTTGATTGGAGCCAGTTTCATCATGGTGCTTGATGGATTTTGCCAATGCACATGACAATACTGTTCTTGCAAGCACTATTTCAGAAAGACTGTCTTAAAATATCAACTGACTGTTGTTGTTGTTGTTATTACATAAATAATACCTAATTCCTTATGTGTTATTTCATATATACATATATTTTTTATATATATAAAAAACATGCCCTAGTAGAAAAACACATTGATGGTTAACATTTTCACACAAAAATACACGACTAAGAACCAATCATACAGTATACATACAGTACGACAGACTGGCGGCGCCAAACAAGAGCGCATCACCGCACTACTACTACTCTACATGGCCGCTGCGGAGACACTTTCCGCACACACATTATGTTATATTGACAGTCTAATTTTGAAAGATTGCTATGTCCTTGATATGAAGAATACCATACAATATAGTGCAAATCATAATATTGGTTGAATTTCATTTCTATACTAGCAATAAAATACTTTTTTGCTGCAGTTGCCTTTTTGATACGACGACTATTTTTATACGATTCACATTTTGTCCTTTTGTGTGTTTATTTTTTAGGAAACAAAAGACAGAATATTGACTGTGCATGTCCCAAAATAAAACCAACTATACTGTACACTCACATGTGAAAACAATGCATGCACAGCGGTGCTGCTGTATTTAGAGGCTCATCTGTTCCACCCATATTATAACCGTAATACACTCTATATTTCACTTTGGGCTGACTCTTAACATTAGGCATTATCGATTTGTACCTTGCCCAGGAACGACTGCTCCCCACTCCCTAGCGTTCACATTATTTTTGTTCTCCGTATTTAGATACTGTACACTTGCGTGTATATACACTCTCCGATACAGCAGGTGGCAGTATGAACTTATGTGGTTTGTGAGTCGCCATTAAACACAAGAGAAGAAAAAACAAGGACGTTAACCTTTGCACTATGCCTAATATTATTGATAATTCAGAAAACAATGTCAAGAGCGTGCCTTCCTACTTCATCAGCTACGGCTGTGCAGGTCAAAGGAGGAGATTGGCGTGTGCTACGTGGACACGGAGATTTCGGACATGGCTGACGACACTGATGACGTCGCATCTAAAAAGCGATCTACTCATTGATCTATGTCACACACAGATGATTGCTGTCAGCACTGTGCTTAAGAAGACAGAATCCTATTAGCCAGATCAAACAGACATCTGCATACGTAAAGAATAGATTTTATTCAAAATGCTAGTATACAGTAGTACTATCTTCAAAACTCGTGGTACTTTTAGTACCTGTATACTATGCTGGGCCATCCCTGGGTCTGTTGGTGCCCTAGTCTATGTTTGACAAACAGAGCTGGATATTCAAAATGCTACTCTGTTTAATTTCTGTCATTTTAATCCAAGTGCAGGTCCTAAGCGCCTGGCGCTGAGCTGCATCACTAATGCACAGTTCGCCAAAATCACAGAAGCTGTTATACAGTTAATAAAAAACACTAAAGAGGGATTGTTATAAAACTTAGGCAAATCATTTTTCTGGATAAAAACACTTAGAATCATTAAACGTGATTTAGAACAGGAGATTTCTTCACAAGAGAAGTGAATCATTCACATACAGTAGTGCACGGAAAACACAGGCGGCTGATGTATAAAGTTAGATTTCTTGGGTTGCAAATGTTAACGAGTCACAGAATTAAATTATTTCAAATCCATATATATATATATATATAAATATAACAAACGTGCAGCAGTACTATTAAAATACCAAAGTCAAAATAAATAAATAGATAAAATGAGAATGTAGTGCCTCCCTGGCATTTGGCCCCCTACATACAGTATATACTACAGTATGTCTCCAGCCGTAACTGTGCAACACAGATAATACTAAGCAAGGTTACTTATTCCAGTATCAGAATCAACATCAGTACTGAAGGATACCCAAACTTTTCCTTTTCATCCCTAGTCTTTTCTTAAGTAGTACCGTATGTGTGGGCTTATGCAGTAGGCAAAAGATGGGAAAATAATATCATTATAAGAATAGATCAGGATTAGTAAATGTACTATGGAATAACATACACCTTTCAGGAAAAGCTCTAGGTTTATCACGGTGTTGTTATAGCATAGATCAATATAGACTCAGACTCTGTAACAAGTCACTTTGTTAGCTTAGGCTAAGTTAATTAGAATATTGGCGGCAACTCTTCTATCGGTAACTGGGCTTAAACTAAGAGGCTATTGAAAACAGAGAGGGGTGCAGCTACACAAACCGTGCATGAGCTCTTTTAAACCGCAGTGGGACTGACCGTGGTCTTTGCTGAGACAAAGCCAAAAGACGAAGGATGTAATTAGCTCCAATCCTGGGAAAGAACAGGTTGGCCTTGTGTAATGGGGCCAGCTGACGTTTGAGCGTGGTCTCCTCTTTGTCTGAGTGCACTGGCTTGCAAATTCCCCTCATTAAGATGCAGCAGTGTCTTGAAGTATTTTTTTTTTTTTAATTTATTTACCAAGCTTACATCATGAAGCTTTACATCATGTGAAAAATGTGGTTTAAGCCAAAATAAAACAAAGTAAAAGGTACAAGTATTATTTCAGTGCTAAGTGTGAAGGCACTGCTAATTGAATTTTCATTCAAGCAAATACACCTCAATTACGATACCTTCCATGAATGAATAAATCACTAAACACGATTAAAGTTACAGTGCTAATGATGTGTAAATGAATACGTAAACATGCTATTGCTGTTTTGACGAATCACTAAATTGAGGCACGAGTGGACAGGCTGTCATTTTCTGCACATAAGCACAATAATTTTTTCTGTTTGATCTGAATTCATGTCAAGGCGACTCGTGTGAATGAAAACAACAAAACGAGAAAAGAAACGAAAATATTGTGCTCAGAAGAGACTGACAATGGGTAAAAAGACACCCTGAATAACAGTGTTCCTCTTCAGCACAGAATAGCATGAGTAGTGTTTTAGTGTAGACAAAAAAAAAGCTCCTGAAAAGAAAGAAATGATGTGAAAAAACAACTGAATGGGGATAGAATGGTAACACAACTGCCTCTATAAAAACAGTGGTTTTTCTGGTCAGGGTTTTTTTTTTTTTAAATCACAAAGTTGAGCTGGTGGAGCTGGAAAAATGGCAAGAGACATGGGTTAGGAATGCACAATACTGTAGCTTGTTGACTGATTAGGTAATAGAAATAAGACTAGTTCTTGATTTCTAATCAATCATGTAAATGAATTAAATATATTTGCTTCTCGTATCAAAAATCCATTAGGATAAATGACCAGCAGTTTTCAATCCTTTATTTTTTGTGTTGTTAAAAAAAAAAAAAAGCCACATTTTACTGCCAACAGGTATTTTAATATCCTTTTACTTTCGCAATGACTCAAGATAAAGAAAATGGAATTCAGGTTTGATAATGATGCATGGTGCTGACGTGCACTCACACAGGTTTATATAACGGAACTAATGTATTATACATATCAGATTTATAGAGATGGCAAAATCTGGGTCATCTCATTATAAAACAGCTGGCATGAACAGAACAGCTGGCATGACAAGCAAATGCAAACCGCTCCACTGGATCCCTGGGCAAAGTGTGGTTAGGTCAGCTGGGTCAACAAGCAGGTTGGGTTGAAGGACCATATACTGTAAGTTCTTCACAGAACTGCTTCTCAAATATTTAATCGGTATTTTCTGAGCTCTAGATCTAATCCCCTAACCTTAAGAACCTTACTGTCCCACAGTAACGAATGGTTATTACTATAACCTCGGTTCCCTGAAGGAGAGGAACGAGGTACAACACAATGCTGCCCCGCCTCACAGTTACGCTCGGCGAAGAGCGGCTGTCGAACTGAAGGTCAACCGTGGCGACGATGGTTTATAGGTGTAGGCGGGGCTACACCTACGTCACCACAGGTTTGCCTGCCTTTACGGCGTGAATAAAGGTGGCTTCAGCCAGGACACGAGAGGGGCGTGATATCCCATACTATATGTGTTGTACCTCGTTCCTCTCCTTCAGGGAACCAGGGCAGGATAAGTATTCCAGTTTAGAAAGGACACTACGTGTCACAGGTACGCTCTTCGCAAGACAGAGTTACATAATTTCCACAACCTAGTGTTCGACAAGTCTAGTTCAATGCAATATGCTCTCATAAAGTGAAAAATATGTTATTCATGATGCTACTCTTGTGGCCAGAATGTGAAATAAAATATATTATATAAAATATGAAATGTGGGGTGCCCTTAAGCTGTGTGGCTTTTCCCAGACAGATGTTTGTCTGGAGGCTTTTCAGAGCCTTTTGCACATTTCTTTTTGAGCAATCCAACTGAAAATCTAACTCATACTCTATCCTATTTTCCAACTTTACCTTTTGTGTATTCTTAACATTCGGAGAAATGTCAGGCGATGCCATTTTATTATGAGTGGCAAAACAGGGAAATTTACGCAACCAGAAGCATGAATGATCAATATATACTTTTGTTTGCTTGGAACAGTGGTCATCAAATTAGATTTGTTTTTGTTGGACCCGATTACAAGGTCTTCTCATACAAATCCATAATGTTTTTGCTCTGGGCAAAACTGAGCCGAAGAAGAGGAGGGGGAGAAAAGTCAAGTCAGCTGGGGAGCTGGTGATCGACTGCAGAGACTGCAGCTGATCGATGCTGCCACGGGCAGAATGTCATATGGTGCCGGATAATTTTCTGTTTTCACCCCATCTTGCAGCACATACAGTATTCCCACACATGATCTAGACTATATTTTCACACATAAAGCACAAACGTATACACATTGAAAGATTAATGTTGTAAGGCTTTTCATGGTCTCATCTTCATTGCTGACTATATTCTCTGACAATGACCTCCAGAAACCCTAGACTGAACTTATAATATACTAGAATGATCGACTAAACAGCGGCACTCACCCAGTCTTGGCGAAATTAGTCCAGTAGGTCATAACCACGGCGCTGAGCATGACATCATTCTTAGAGAAGTTGCAAGGGAACAGGTCAGTAGGCCCGATCATTGGGATACCAAAGACATACGGTACTTCGTCTCCATGTGCCGCGTCTGACCAGGCGGGTTTCATCAAACTCTGGCAGTGGTGATAGAAGGCATAGAAGTAGGTGGGCGAGCCATAGCGAGCATGCAGGTCAGCCGTCACCACCGACGGTTCCACCCACTGATGGTCAGTGAATAGTGCGACGAGGGTCTTGCGGCGTGTTTCTGGGTTGTCTCGGTCAGCCCAGTCCGTGTACATGAACTTGATAGTCTCCCTCAGTGTGTCCTTCCCCTCTGGGTAGCCATACAGGCTGTCTACAAAGTCCGAGACAGAGAAGTCGAAGTCGTTGCCTGAAACGCCGTCTTCAGAGTCCACAACGTTTTCCACGAATCGTAGGCCCTCGCCCTGGTTCACGCCCAGCATGATGTCGTAATTGAGAAACTCGCCCTGCTCCATGAGGATCTCGGGATCATCTGGGATCACATCGCCATCGATCACTGGCCCGAAGGCCACATGGTAGCGTGCAGGCTGGATGTCCTGCTCTACTAGCTCGCGGGCGTTCTTCTTCCGAAGGCAGTGCACCATGTCCATGGTATCCAGCACATTACAGCCCACCTTCTCTGCAAGCAGACGTGTATATTTCACAGGCTGGTAGTTGACAGCCCAGCTGGATAGCGCTGAGCCGCTTTGGATGATGGCGCGATGAAACAGACCTGCAAAAAAAAAAAAAAAAAAGGGAAAAAAGTAAGGGACATAAACAAACTTTTCAAATAACACTTTGAGCAGTGAGTAATTGTGACGACTGGCTTTAATAATCATTAAAAAGAACATTTGTACATTAATGCTCCGTCTATAGTTAATCTTTCCATCCTATTGCACTATAATGTGGCACATGGATAAATAGAATCATTTAGCAGACATGTAGACAGATGGCTTTGTATAGCAATGCATTTATATAACAGGCAAAATTTGCTATGTGCATACATACTACTAAGATCTTCTCAGGTTAAAAGAGTGCTGGCCTGGAGTTCATATGTCGGAATCATACAAAGTGTCTGATCACTGGTTGTGATCCTCCATCAACACATTCACTCCCACCTCCTTCCTAAAGCAGAGTAGTATTCACTCTTTGCGTAGGAACAGAACAGTATGACTTTCCATAGCCAGTACCAAAACTGATGGAGGTTCAAGTCTCTCTAGCGCTTGGCTGCTCAGTAAGTACTACTAACCGCTCCTCAACCATAACAGTTGTGCAGCAAACGGAGCCAAAGCAGTCTGCCTACACATGCACTGCTATTGGAAGGCTATAAATATAAAGAGGAATGGGCACAAACGCCTGTATTACTACTGTACAATGGCTCTTGTACACCTCAGAAATGATCAAGAGATATGTGCTTGCACACAGTTGGCAGCCCAAAATAGCTTGGGCTCTGATATAAGGTGCACTTTTGCTGCAGCAATGCACTTTTTTTTCCAGTTTAGTCTGTTAAAGGATTACTGGCTCAGCCTCCTCGGGGCAATCTCCTACCTGATTGCACAATTGATCTGAAGACCTGCATGCGCCACATTGCCCCGATGCACACTGACAATGTTTGCCAACCACTTAGGCCTTCTCATTTGCAGCAAGATAACGTTTTACGAGCCAAATGGTGGAGAAAGGAAGGACCAGTGCAAACATCGCTCAGTTTGCACAGTGTACGCTGCTAATGAAGTTTTGTTTTTTCACCAAATTCCCCGTGCTGATTAGGTCTAGAAGAATAAATTCATACTGCAGTTCTCCTCCTCGACAATGTTGCTAACACTTCTGGAGGACAATACAGAATAGATCAGAGACTGATTGTCTCTGTGTGAGTGTGTATAGACCATAAAGCTATGAGAATACACTAGCGAGAGAGTGGGCTGTGTGGCACTTTGCTTCTTGGAGCAGCTCCATGGCTGAAGCTTTGGGCAGGACAGAGGCCAGACTCCCCGAGTGAGCTGAGCAGATGTCAAGGATATCGCTGAGCTCTCTGAAGCATTAGCACAGTATGTGCAAGATGAAAGATGGCCACCTTGGGGCTGAGAAAGTGGCAAATCTGTCCCTGCCCTCACTCTTCGTATATTGACCTAATGTTCTCCTCTGTTCTTTGTGTTCTGCTGGAAGCCCTGTGCAACATCATGGAAGTGTTAAGCCTTTGATTGTGGTTTCTTGTGTATAACTGTAAGACAAACCTTTACCCTTAACCTGCCTCTGAAAAAGATAAATCACCTTAGGCATTATTCCTGGACACTTCGCCTTGGCCAGCCAAATGGCCAGAGGCGTTAAGAGCCATATTTGACTCACTACGTTGTCGGCTACATTCCCGACTATCCCCTGTGTAACCATGTCTGTTTTTGCTATTGAGGAGCATCAACCCTGCCTCGGTGACTCGCTGATTGATTGAAGTAATTATTCTAGACGAGGGTCACCTCGCCAAAGTACAGCGGATACAAATTACTAGCTGACTGAGAAATTGCCTTGCAAACAATATACTTTGTACTTTTAATTGTGTGCCTAGATCTTTATTAATACGAAATTATCCTCAGCTCTCAGCACTTTACATTTACATATGAGTACTTATTATCCTCTAACCTACATGTATAACTTCTTACCCTTATATCTGAACTCTTTGGAACAACCTCTAAAAGAAAAACTTTGTTATATGGTGCTATAGAGGTTTTTTTTATTTTTTATTATTTATTACAAACACGGTGAGCAATGGAAATTATTTCATTATTATTATGTTATTATAAAATCAATTCATGGTTCTGTCTAGTTTGGGAGGTTTATCTACTTCACCTGTTCTTTTTTTAGGTCATTTTTTTTTTTGTAACTGAGGACTCCTGTGAGACTGACTGAGAATGTTTTGTCTGTGCAATTTTTGTTTCCTCTGTCTTTTCATAAACAGGGTGAGTAGAGTCAGGGAACGTGGCCCCACGAAATACAATTGAGGTGTTTGGTACTCGAGTATTTGTACTTCCTTACTATACTTAAATATCACTCTTTGTACCTTAATCAAGTATTAAGAATATAAAAAGAAAGTCTTTTCAATACTTTTTAATACTTTAATGATTTTTTTTTGAAGGCAAGTAGTTTTTTGACTTTTACTCAAGTGCAAATCTAAACGCAGGACTTCTACCTTTACTGTAGTACAGTAATATTTACCCAGTGGTATCTTTACTTTCACTCTAGTACAGGATTTGTATACTTCAGCTCCAACCATCCAACTAGGTGTCTCTGTAGTCCAACTAGGGACAGTGGAGGCCGATGGCGAACGCTATATTTATTCCCATTTTTACGATCATGGTAGAACTTCTGGTCAACGTTCACACATACTGTAAATTTACAAACTACGGGCAATTTGGAAAGGCCAATTAGCCTAATGTGCAAATTTAAATAGAGTACTTCTACTAGTAATATTTTACATAGGGTATCTTTGCTTTCACTTAAGTACAGGATTTGTATACTTCATATAGCACTCTTAATAAATAAATAGATAAATTAATTAATTTTAAAAAAATCTGAACCCCCCCCCCAAGATTTCATTATTAAACTATGTACCTCCCAAGTACTATACAATATGTACACAAATAGTTTTTAACATGATAGTTTTGCTAATTTAGCATTCTTCTGATTGCAGATTTGACTTTATTTATTGCCATAATAACTTTGAAGAAAACATGTGCTTTCCAAAACTGTAACTGTGGCTTTCCAAGATCTGCAGACCCATAGGTATTCCCAACACAAAATCAAACAATGTTCATCACTGACTCTTTATCCTTAATGAATATTAAACGATAATGAAAAAATAATTCACCTTTCTACATAAAACATGAAGAAATCTAATGACATTTTGCTTGATGAATAAAAATGAGATTAGACAAAAGAAAAAGTTTGTGTGCTCATTTTGCACAGATGATTATACAAAGCCCATAAAGGCATGCTGCATGCTAAACACTGGGCCAGGTGGAGGACGGGGAATGGCAAGATGATGCCGCTGTAGTTGTGTGCATTAGCTAATCACCTAACAGATCTCTGTACGCTAATGTTAAAACTTTGTGTTTCGGGCGAAATGCTGTCAGGCTTCTAACTTGTCCACATTTTCTGTGTGGTATATCCTGTCTGGATGCTTTCTATGTTCTTTTTATGTGAACGCAGTTTAATGAATTTTATTACAATCCGAAATATATCTGTTATAATGGACGCTTGGGGTTGTTATTATGTATGCATTGTGTGAAACACCAGATAGAGGGTCCTTCGGGCTCTGTTTGACATGGGTGCCGAGCGCATAAACCTGCAGGCCTATCCATCAGCGAGTGGCTTTGCTGGCAGATTGAGGTCATGGTGAATTATGACAGGAGCTGGGAGGTAATCACTCATTTGGCCCAGCTAAAATGCTGCTGCATGCCTGGGCTTTGTCGACCTCGACTGCTTGCCTTCTCCTCTCAAGACACTAGTTAACCAGCTGCATAGCAGATGCTCTGATTGGCTAATGACAGATATTCACTACAGATACAAACCGGTGACCTTGCACAATGTGTATCATCATACAGTATCATCACATGTGGGCTATGAATAGCTACGCATTACATGATGAACATACGATCATAACTAGTGGCAAAAGAACAGCAGAACTCTGTCTTTTTAATTTTAGCAATCAGTAGGTGTGGAAAATGATTGTCTTTTTGGCTTACCACTAATCCGTGCAGATCAATGCAGAGCAGCTGCATACACTCTCAGAAAACAGGGAACTAAAATAAGTAATAATTCCATGATGCTGAGGTGGTACCCTCACAAGAACAAATGTGTTGTTGTTGTTTTTTTTTACTTAGTAAGGTGCATGCTTCAAAAGTAGCACTGTGCCTTAGTAGTTGCCTCACACTGTTGCCTCACAACTCCAGAGTTAGGGGTTCGAATCTCATCTCCCGTTTCATCTGGGTACTCCGGTTTCCCCTACAATCCAAAGGAATCCATTGTAGGCCGATTTGCAATTCCAATTTGCCCATAGTGTGTGAGTGTGTGTGTGTGTGTGTGCCTGAAGTTTGCAAGAAGTTTGAGGTCCACAGCAACGTAAATCTCCTTTACAGCATTGCTCACGATGGCGGCTTGAGTGTATGCATGGATGGAGTGTGCTTCAAAGTACTTTTAAAAGCTAATTAAAGGTACAAGAGTCAGCCTTCAGGTTTAATTATTTACCTTCAATCACTTATAAAGGTAAACTGTACTCACATTACCATGAAATAGACAGACATCAAAGTTACCCTTGAAGCTTCCACTCCACTCACAGGGCAAGTTGGACTGAGCGAAAACCGGCGCTGACAGCAAACCCCTTGTCTCAGAGAAGTGTCAGGAGCTCCTGTCTTTATAAGCTTCTCTCCAGTGTCCACTGGATGCTTCACACACACACACACACACACACACACACACACACACACACACACACACACACACACACACACACACACAC
>JAQQZT010000002.1:10273576-10292048 GCA_030068275.1 Clarias platycephalus
CACACACACACACACACACACACACACACACACACACACACACACACACACACACACACACACACACACATTTGCACTCTCACTAGTGATTATGGCATTTTAGCCTTTCAGTGCTCTGGGCTTGTTCCTCTAAGTCACCTCCCCAGTGTGGATGCAAAATCCCTCAAGTCTCTCTGACTGCCATGGATGACTGGGATCCCACAGCAGAATCATCTCTTGTTCTGCCCGATGTGCCATTATCATCACGATTTTCTCGCTCTTGCAATCCAGGTTTACTGCGAGGTTTTTTCACTGGTGCTGCCATTTTAACAATGCCTCCTGCTTATTCACCAGCTCCTCTTCCTTTTATTTAAGAGGCCAAGTACGGAAGCGGTGGGGATGTAGACCATTCATCCAGAACGAATACATCTCTGTCTGTCTTGGCTCCTACCTTTGACTCGGGATCCTGTCTCCATAGTTACGACATATATGGAAAAAAACTCATGCTAGGTGCAGTCAAGCAGCTACCTGCTTCAGTGTTATGTAAATTTTATTATTTCTTTTTCTGAGACAGCAGCACAGAGGATCCTATTATGCAGCAATTTGTCTCCAGGGCCAAGCATGATTTCTGTAATGGCACAAACTTCCTACCTATAGATTAGCCTGTAGAATAGCTGTAAATCGATTCCTTTGCAGTCGCAAAGGGCAAACACTGCACTCCACATTCCTGTCCTCAAGCAACAGCAATCCCAGGAGTTATAATAGAATATAACACACTGGTCGGTCGTCCTCACAGTGTGTAAAATGTACCAGGGGATTATAATTCCTGATGCTGTTTTACCATGTTAGCCTATTGGATCATAAACAATGGAGTATGACATGAGATGCCATCACCTGGGCCATTACACTACTGAATCACACCTCTGAGCGCATTTTGCCCCCATCCTATACTGCATCTTTGCATATAAACGAAGCAAATTACCATAATTAAGGCCCCGCTTTCGGTTATACTGTTTAACTTGCTCAATTCATTTACTTGCATCCCCTTATTTTATTTAGAAAATCCTAAGCAAAGTCACTCACTGCCTTCTTCAATATGTTTATTCACTGTTTATTCATTAGAGATGAGGGAAAAAATCAATTCAGTCACAAATTGCGATTCTTTTGTGTGGCGATTGACGAATCACCACACTGACTACAAAATCGATTTTTAAAATCCAATTTTTTTTCACATTTATAGAACAGAAGTGAACCGGTAGATCGGTCAGAATTGGCTGGTTTTCAGTTTGATTGGTCATGACTGGTGATCAGCCGATCGGTCTCAGATATAGACGATTCTGTACCGAGCACAGAAGCTTCCAAGTGGTGCAACATAAAGGCATTTGAAGGCGTTCCACTTTAAAAAATTGCACCAGTTAAAAGCCTCTAATCCGCCTTTTTCTCCACTCTGTGAGCAAATTCGTCTCAAACCCACTCATTACACAGGATTACACCAGTCTCAAAACACTGCAAGAGCAATTTATTCAACAATCCTGTGCGTTAGAAGCCACAGCGCCTGCGTGCTCCCAGCCACTCAGCCTAAATGCTCACTTTGGAGGCAATTGAGGCACCATTTCTTTATAATTCTGCAGGTGGTACACTTTGAACTATTAACACATTTTCAACCAGTGTGATAAGAGTGATTTATTTGCTAAGTTTGTTTAGAAATAATAGATAGGTGCTGTTTAGTTAAATGATAAAATCTTGTATTTGAAGTTATTTTGTAGTGTTTAAATGCTGCCCTTGGTTTTAAAGTGAGACTACATTTAATTACTTATTAAACTTAAAAATTCTGGGGAAAATGTAATATCTAATCAAGATATTTATAAAATTGTGATACTTATAGAATTGCAATTTTGATTGAATCGGGACCTGAGATCGTGCTAATATCGAATCGGGAGGTGACTGGTGATTCCCATCCCTGTTATTCTTACAATTACTCTCAGCAATGTACAATAAAAATTATACAATGATTATCAGCTAATCAGGCTGCAGTGGAGCAGTGCATGAAAATACTGCAGGTATGGTTAAGAGCTTCAGTTATTATTCATATCAAACATCAAAATGATGAACACGGTGACTCTGGCTGATCTCATGGGATTTTCAACAAACCAACAAAAAAAAAAAACTAGTGAATGACGGTTCTGCAGGCAAAAATGCCTAAGTGAGCGCTTCAGGAGATACAGAATGACTATGGTTAGTCAAATAACTAGTCTTTACACTCGTGGTGAACAGAAAAACATCTCATGCACAACTCATGAAACGTTGAATCGGATAGACTACAATAACAGGAGACCACACGGGCTTCCAGTTTTGTCAGCCAAAAACAGGAATCTAAGGGGCACATGTTCACCAAAACTCGCCACATGATTATATGCCTGATTACATAATATCTGCATATTACAGTACGTGTGCATTATAATCCTTACACTATACTGTAACTTCCTCATGCATAGTCACAACTACTGTTTTTCTGAAACCAACAGATAAGAAAAACCTGTTTGAAATGTTAACACAAACTTTCAAGCGAAGGGTGTAAGTTATAGGAACTAACACATGAGCATCTGGTGGCACAGCAGGTAGTGTGGGTGACTCACAGCCGCTGAGCTCAGGATTCAATGCTGAACTCTAGTTACCGTCTGCGTTTGCATGCTCACCCAGGTAAATAATGCACGAAAACTCCATCTCTTTACACAACTCAAAACCTGGTTGACGAGGAGCAACGGCCAGAGGCTAAGGCGGAACAGTGAGCGATGAAGAGAAACAGCACAAATAAAGCTTTATCCACCAACCATGGAGGATGGATGACTAAGAATGATCCAATCGACAGCATCTGAGCTGCAGGATCGATGCCTCTCTCAGACGGGACAAGCGCAATATCTTCCGCTAATCATGGCACGGCCTCCCGCAGTCGATAGCGCGCACTCTCGAGTGCTCAGCAGCCACATCACCTCCACTCTGCCCACACTGCTGTAGTATACTAATCTTACAACATACCTCCAGTTCAATCACTTGCTCTTTTCACTTCATGTCTATCTTAAACCTCTTTCTTTTTAACATACTGTGCTCCCCTAAGATGTGCTGCTTTCTGACACTCCCTACATCTTTCTTATTATATCCTACTACTGTTCTACAACAGCAACCACTACTGCTGCTACTCGCTACATTTCCCAGAATGCAATGGACAACAAACAAGGCTACTGAGAATGCCAACTCCCAGAAAGTAATCTCCAACTCATCTGACTACTGATTCCTAACACCTGGAATCACCCAATTTTACACACACACACACACACACACACACATGCACAAACACCATGAACCTCAAATGCACACACTCACTGGAAAGTCTATGCTGTCTGTAAAGGTATATCTTCTTCTATGCCAATTATCCTGGGCACAGGGGGCATGGAGCGTATCTGAGGAGCCCTTGGACACAAGGCGTGGTACCCCCTGGACAAGGTGCTCATCCATTACAGGGCACACACAACAGACAATTTTAATTAGTCAATTAGCCTGTCTTTAGACTGTGGTGGGAAACCAGAGCACCCAGAGGACACTTACAGTACCGAGCACTCCAAACTCCACGCACACAGACCTGAGGCGGGAATCGAACCCTCGTACATGGAATCGCGAGGCCACAATGCCAACCACTATGCCACTGTGCCACCTATGTGTTTCCCTGTTTTGATACTCCAGTTCGATTTTGTTTCTGGTTTCCCATGTTAATCCTATCTCGCCCTGACTCATCTTGCCTGAATGAGGGCATGCATCAGCTACACATCTATGAGAGCTACTATAAATGACGAAAAATCCCAAAGCTAACCTTAGGCCACCTTGAACATACATGCTTTAATACGGTTTTAAAAATAGCTAACGCAATCTTTTCTTATGCCGTGTGAAAAATGTTTGAAAATCATCTACCGCACTTGGAGCTGTGAATGATGTGCATGCGATGGCTATAGTGCTGCAGGATATCTTTCTCAATGCCTTGGTTTCACTGTATTTACTCTCTCCCTCTCCTTCTATTTCGACCGTTTTGCCCTCTCTGCATTGCCAGACCTACATACAGAATACATTGTGAAATATATATATATTTTTTCACTTCGCAGCATAAAGTAAACATCACTAACATCCTGTTTGCTCCCACTTTCTCACTGCGCTGTGAAAAAGAACAACACCACACACACAGTCACACATCACCCAACGCAACCAACAAGACGCCCAGTGAGCTGTAACTCGTGTCGATTCGGAGACGTGAGGAATAATGAGTTATTATTGTGTTATCGCTGTTTATCTCAGTGCCATGTCGGCGTAAGCCTCTCCACTAATCTCATTAGATTCAACACCCGGTAAAGTGTTTTTCTGATTCCTCGTCCGTGCACTTTGCAGCCGAACGGGTTCGCTCTGGTGCGTCAAGTATAAACGATTCCCTCCATTTACATGCCATTTACGAGAGGAATATTTTTTTTGGGGGGGGGGAAAACACAATCGGGAAAAAAAACAAAAAAAAATCCACCGTCACAGACAACAAAATAACAACCTCCCACTGAGCCAGGCTGACTAAAGCCAAGGGTGTGCTATTTTTGGAATCACAGAGCCCACCATGGGAAGCTCACTCGGGGAGAAAGAAGTAATTCGGAACACTTTGAAAAGCATGAAAAATGTAATATTTCTAATCAGATTTACGTAAAGGGGATTTACTGTGTAGCCATACACAATTCACTTATATTCCTGGCTCCACTTTGACTCTGACAGTCAGCCCGCGTGGCCGAGATGCAATTTCAGCTGCCAGGGAGCTTGTGCGGGTAAGGCAGTTAAATTTGTGATAAAAAATCAGCAGAAGCTGACCCTTAGGGGGTCTTCAAAGAACCTAGCACAAACCGTGGTGCTCCAGCATGCTGAGAGCAAGATATAGATAGAGGTGCAAAGATGGAGAGACAGCGAACAAGACTACACTCCTAACAATTTCCAATGACATCATGGCAGTGAGATCTCAGGGTCGATTATAAGCAGAAAACGCTCTGTGTAGCTGGAAAAAAAAAAAAAAAAAAAAAAAACAATCGAGCACAATGGTTTTAACAGCTCTGCCTCTGAGCTTTTAAAGATTACGATCTCATTAGGTTTTAGAAATGCAGCCTAGCCAGTGTAAAAACATCATGCATGCACACAAACACACACATATAAAAACCAAAGACCCAAAGACTAAAACACATCTCCAGGCAGACCAACGCCTACTCCTCCTCAATGAGAGGCAGAAAACTACCTTACGGCCATTTCAAAGATATGCTCTCTTTCTCCTCCTTTCCATAGACTCTCCTCATTAAGCAGAAAATACAGCTCGTGCTATCTGTACAGCATTTACGCTCCTTCACAGCTTCTAATAGCGGCGCCAAAATGCACTCAAAGTGCAAACTGAGAGAACGAGCAGAAAGAAATAACAGCTGATGGTTAAAACTACTTTTGGGAAATCGCATACACTCTATCAAGGCTTTTTAATTTTTACTTTCTTTTTTTTTTTGCTCATCCTGTCTAACTTCTGTCTTGCTGATTTCAGAAACAGCAGATCAATATTGACATTTTGGTCATGTTTGAGCAAGCATTAACAGGTAAATGTTTGACTACGCGAGGCAGACGTCTCTCTTCGCGCGTCCTGCGACAGCCATGTCGGTCTGGGACATGGACGGGTCTGTCCGTGGCCAGTTCCAAGACCCTGGCCAGAGAGATAACAGGCTCCGCAGTAGAACAACACATATGCTCGCGCTAATTCAAACAGACACGCTGTGTAAACACGGGCCTAAAATAGTAGCCCACTGCCTTTTCACTTTTGAACACGGTAAAGACTGAAATGGAACCAGGAAGGCAGAAATGTATTCCTCCCGCATCACGACATAATCATGGTGTTTAAAGCAGCTGCGCTCCATTGTGGGAGTGTGTGACGTTGGAGATGTGTATGTATGAGTGTGTGGGTATAAGTAAGACAAGCTGTATTCCTCTATTTTGACAGATCATGATTCCTTTTGGCTAGTCAGTCAGTCAGTGTGCATGAACTGTCTGATGAGCAGACCGGTTATTGTTAGTATTAGTCTAGATTTTGTTTATGAAAAATGACAGTGATTTAAGTAATCTAAAATGAAAAATATGGAAGTTGCTCAGAGATTAAGGCTCTAGGCTACCAATCAAAAGGTCACGAGTTTGCCTCTTAACTCCAGGGGTGATGTTTCATGGCTGACTGAGCCCAGCTTCCTAACAATATGTGAAACTTCCCATACTGTACACTTAAGCGCCTAGCACATCTTGACCATTTCCCTTATACTACTGTCAGAGTGCTAATCTTTGTCCTGTTGCCTAGTTCTCATATTTATGTCTCATTTTTATCCATTGAGAAAAATGACATCGCATTTGCTCGATTTTTTAGTAACAGTATTTAGTATTATTTAGTTATTATTGAATTAGTACTGGTAAGAAAAAGTACTGTTTAGAAACATTTGCCATCTTAATTAAGGCATAATAATATAATAAAGTGTCTGTAAAGCTGTGCAATTAAATCGATCTTTTGTTGAATGAAATGAATCGATGGAGCAGTTTTGGATTTGCTAATTATTTTTGTAAACTTACATACGTAAAATGGTCAAATCTGGCATTTAATTTACTTCCTTAAAAATACACCATACACCTTTTGCAGAAAATAAAAAAACATGTCCCATCTTCTACTAATACTCGTGTTTTGCAAGAGTAATGCTGCTACTTCTTTTAAATGTATGTGCGGTTGGTGCAATACCACCACCTAGTGGACTGGAGAGTGAATCAGAAACTTCTACATTGGTTATCCTGTGTACCCCAGGAGACTACAGGCAGAAGACAGGGGACACCCTGGACAGGATGCCAATCCATAAATTAATGCCTATTATCTTAATCTGCATGTCTTTGACTATGGGAGGAAACCCACCAAGCACAGGGAGAACATGCAAACTCCACACACACAAATCGTGGAGGTGCGAGGCCACAGTGCTAACCACTACGCCACCTCGCCATCTGTGACATTAACACGAGTGACATTAACACAGTCAATTTACACAACACAAGCTACACAACATTTCTATGTTAATTAGACCCTTTTAATAATTTTTCATATTTGTTTTAAAACTTGGAAGAAATATAACTGCTTAAGACAGGTCAGACGACAAAAATGAAAATCACAATGCCCAAGAATCAAACGGCATCAAACCAAATCGACTGTCAAATTATGATTCACAGCTCAACCAGTCAGGCCCTGAGTTGAGTCAGTCCGATATGCCATATCAATATCCTAATTACATACGCCAATCCAGCTCCCAGCCATAGTCCCCTCACCTCTGTAATTATAACACAACTGTTATTTACTCTGCATCATATAAATCTTGTCATGTCAATCAGGACCGGGAAGGAAATTGTATGTTTGTGAACTGAGCTACATTCTCTGTGAATGGAAAGCAACAGTCATTCTTTTTGCACAAAATTCCATGGATGGATTTGCATAATTGTATGAAGGGTAGCTTTCTAGTTCTATTATGCTTTAAATAAAAATGCTGTATTAAATGTTTCTTGCAGCGTTAATGCATGGTAGTGAAATGGTTTAATACTTAGAGTGATATTTCAACCTGTTTCACATACAGTACACAGTGACGTTGGTACCTGGGGAGGCATGACATTCAGTAAGGGAAGTTTCTTGCTACGCAATGATACATTTCCTACAATGATCCTAGAGCCGAGTACAATAAGGAAAGACAATGCAGTGCTCTGTAATGTTATAAGAATAAACCTCAAACATGGCTGCTTTTGTATTTTGTGTACAATTTCATGTGCAGACCCTTCACAAGAAAAGCCATATGCATCCTCTTCATACGGCATATGGTGCCATGGATGAACCTGAATAGGTCTCACAGAAACACTGACCCCCTAACTATAAGCCCAGGATTCTGGCAGGCCAATGGAAACTTGGCCTCGGTTACAAAGAGGCGACAACAATCTGGTCATGTTAGGATAATGGGCTAAACACCTTCAGAGAGTGTACAATAGCGTATAGTAGGTACTGTATAAGGGATATGACCTGATATGGATATATTATTTAGAAAGAACAGATAATGTGCTCTAAACAATACCAAATACAGCTATGAATCAGAGGCACACTATTTATTTCAACAGGGCACGTGGGTGAGGCTAGAGGTGTACATCAGGATGCGGTGGACAGCAAAATACAAAAAAGGTTGCATAAACAGGAGCAGACATGAAGCAAATAAGCCCCAACTAATGGTTAATGTTAATGCTGGTCATTAGTAACATCCTGCTCAGGGTCATGGTGGTTTAAACTAGGATAATAATATGAAGTAGAACCGACTAAATTAATAAGAAAGTGTGGGCAGGAACAAATAATAATAATAATAATAATAATAATAATAATAATAAACAGCTGTATGACAAATCCCAGGGATTGTAGTGTAAGAAAATGGCTTGTTTCAAGCAGCGTTATTGTAACAGGTTAAAAAAACAAACAACTAATGACATTGACATTCTGTATAAATTGATTATGGGTGTTTGTTTAAATGTCTCATACATAGTGCTAATCTTTTTTCCTGCCATTCTTCTGCTCTATACTCCAGTCCAGTAGGGGGTGGTATTGCAAAAACTGCCCATAAATTCAAAAGAAGAAAAAAAAAAGCAGAAAACTTGTAAAATTCTATTACTGGCAATAGATGTAAGCATTTTGTATTTTCTGCAAAAGTTGTGATATTTTTTTGGAAGAATTCATCAATTATAGATTAAAAATTTTACTTTTCTAAGTTTAACAAAATAGATTAAATGATTTAATCGATTCTAAATATAAAACTGACCCATTGATTCAATTAAATGACTCGACTAACAAAATTTCTAACTCTTGTACTGTTTATGGGAACAGACAGTGATATGGTTCATATTTAATAATAATAATTAAAAAAAAGGAGGCCATGTCGACTTTGGGTTTTAAATCGGAATACAGATGGAGAAATAGCACTGATAAAGAAAGGGGCACTGCATTACATAACCAATATGAACGAATATAGCACATAATTTGATTTGCCATTTCACTGCAATATTTTGCTTTACAGACACACAAATTGATGTATAATTCAGGGATGTGGACCTCAATGCAATAGTTATATTTTATAATTTATCAGAATTTTCTATAGATATGGTCAAACTTTTCTGGCTTTTCAGAATAGAGAGACAAATGGGAGACTGTATGCCACTAAAATCCAGTTTAGCCGCCCTGAAGTGATGATGTGTCAATCGCTGACATTTTCCGACACCTTAGGCAGGCGAGGTGGTGCCAGACTTCAACTCCTTCTGATTAAATCAGCCGGGGCATGTGAGAGGTTCAAATCTCAGACTCTAATTAACCTGCTTCTGTCCACAGTCACTGCAACCAGGCTACCAGTTAACCCTCAAACTGCTGATAAGTACATGCACTTTAGCTGAAAGTCAAAGTCGGCAATTTCAGGGGCTCAAAAACCTCATTTTATCGGTTAAAATAAAAGATATGGGCTGTGATTTAAACAATGTTCTTCCCTGGGTCAAAAACAGATTGTATATTTATATACTTTTTGCCTGACCTCAAATAGGATCACAACAGTGTCAAGACATTTCTGAATGCTTCGAAGCAGGATTATTATGGTTGGGAGGCCATTGGAGACATTTTATTTAAAATGTCGGCATTCCTGATGTGCCTCCAAAGAGGTGTGAACAAGTTTCAATGCTGCCTTTGGCTTTGGAACAGCAGCCACCTGCAAATTCAGGACTGGCCACAGCAAACTTCGTTTGCAATGGGAAGGAACAACTTCAAGTGGACACCATTGGTGGACACTTAAAAGGTGCTAAAGCCAGTACTGCACATCCAACTAAGCCTTATGAAACAATTTGTCAGTGCTCTGGATGAGGACTCGACAGCCTTTAAGTACCTTCAAGAGCTGTCTGAGGCAAAAGTCATGTCCCATGTCTTTGTCAGACCACAGATAAAGAAGATTCTGGACTGCATGAAGTTCCCCAAAAAGCTCACTAGGAAGGAGAAAGCAGCTTGGAACAGTTTTTTTTTTCCCACAGTGGTTGAGGGCTTCCTGGGCAATAACAAAGCAAAAAACCTACAATATAAGCATCTTGTTGAGACTCTGATAAAGACCTAGAGAAGAGTGGGCTGAAGGATGTCTATTAAGGTCCATATTCTTGATGCTTATTTTGATAAATTCAAGGAGAACATTGAGAGCGTACTCTACTCACTCTCAGGAGCAAAGTGAGTACTTCAACCTGGACACACAGGACAATACCAAGGACAATATAATTAGAACAAGATGAGAGACCATATTTGGACGCTGCTTCATGAAAGTGATTTTAAATATAATAGTAATTCTATAAAAAAAACCCTACTCCTACATTTTTTGTTTGATATTTTTGTATAACCGCTTACTTCTAAATCTTTTGGTCATTTGTTATAACTTTGGTATAAATAAATGTTAAGGTTTTCATGTGTATGTTGTATTTTTTTGTGTCTATATAAACTGAAAATGCAATAATGCAAATTTGCCCATCTTTAAATGTCACAAAAGCAATCATATTTATTTGAGCAATCATATGCAATAGTGCCCAGGAACCAAAATTGTTTTACAAAGTTTTACCTTCTTTGGATTTGTATTACATATAAATCCAAAGAAGGTATAGTCTAAAAATTGTGAGTAAATGTAAGTTCTGAGAGGTCCCTTACATCATAGTGAGGTTTAAGGAGTTTAATATTTTCTTCTGCTTACATTCACGTCCTACCACATCCTAGTCTAATTCAAACCATCAGCCTGATCAGGCAGCTATTCTACAAACGCATTTGTCTCATGATCTTCACATCTGAAATTCTGCTAATACTGACATTCAATAAAGAAACCTTTGTCTAATTCCACTTTTTTTTTTTTTTTTTTTGTGCTCCAGGCATAATGCACACCTCTTATCTCAACCAGATGTTCATGTGAAGCATTAAGCTTTCTTCATTAAAGCTTATCTGATTAGTGTAATCATATTTGGTTACATACCTAGTTCTAAGGTAACATGAAATGCCCGTTACTGGGAATAAAATACAGTCAGGAATATTCACCATGACAAACTGACATAGTGGTAAAGATCCACTCATCTGCAGATAGAGAGCGAACACTGCTGGAGTCGCACAAGGGCTTTGGGCTGACATACTGTTGACAGCAGAGGCAGACCTGTGTGAATAGTTCGGTGGAGAGAAACCTTTAAATGCAAAGAGGGAAAATGCAGGAAAAATGATATGCCTTCTCGACTTTAAAGTGAGGTTGTTAAAAAATAAAATGCAAAAAAAAAAAAAAATAGATGGGAGCTTAGGGGAAAAAATAAACCAAAACGTATAGAACACAAAACTACTCATGGACTCATCGACTACTGATATACAGTATAAACCATTTTTTAGCCTGATAAATCTCTTCTTCGAGACATTTTTATCTTCTGTGGCTCTCTTCATACACTAAGTCACTGCATCTGAATATGAGCAGCCACAAATATGACAAGGATTTATTTAAATATACACATTGGTTTACTGGTTCATGTGCCATGAAGTGTACTACTATGTT
This sequence comes from Clarias platycephalus, assembly GCA_030068275.1. Lineage (NCBI taxonomy): Eukaryota > Metazoa > Chordata > Actinopteri > Siluriformes > Clariidae > Clarias > Clarias platycephalus. Next base: position 10,285,240 of record JAQQZT010000002.1, read on the forward strand.
TTTTTTTTCTTTTTTCTTTTATTAAAATTGATTTTTGTTTTATGGTGAACACATTCAAGAGTATGTGTTGCATCACTGTGTATAGCAACTGAAATACTTTGCTAATATCCCTAAAAGCTAAAAAAAACCCTGTCCAATTCTCTTTAGCCTAATTCCTTTTTCCTGAATTCCCATTAAAGGCCCTTATTTTACTATTTCTTTAACAAGTTAACACAGGTCTCAGAGGTTCCCCAAAGTGAGTCTGTTAATACTTCAGCTTAAAATACCTCTCATAAAAGTCTTTTTATACTGTACCTCAATCTCCCTGTGTTTCTCTCCTCCATCTGCACATGCTGTTTCAGTGTCTATGTAAATGAGCTACTAAAGAGCCACGCCCCTCCAGAGAACAGCAGATCTGAGTAACAAATAGGGGAGGGTTGTCTATATATATATATCATAAAATATATATCAAGAAAAGAAGAGCAGTGATTAGTTTTTTTGTGTTCTGAAGGTGTACCTGGTGCCGAAACAACCCATGGAAGAGCATGAGCAGAAGAGTTTGAAGATCTGCAAATAAAATTTGGACCAATACTCTAAGGAAGGTGAAAGTTTCATAAAGAGAATCATTATTGGTGACGAGACATGGATTCATCACTACGGACCTTGAGAGGAAAAGGCAGATCATGGAATAGAAACATCCTCAATAGCTGACCAAGAAAAAGTCAACCATCAGCTGGAAAATTGATGCTTACAGTATTTTGGGATTTTCAAGGGCCAGTACTGGAACATTATTCGGAAAAAAAAGCTGGACAATCAACAGTGCAAGTTACAGTGAGGTGCTTATTGAAGAGCTGAAGCCTAACCTTCAGATTAAACACATTGGACTTCTATCCAAGGGCGTTGTGATCTTGCTTGACACGATGCACGTGCGCACACTTCTGCCCACGCTGTCGACACGCCGCAGAAACTTCGTTTCGAGGCGTTGAAGCGTCCTCCCTATAGCCCTGATCTCGATCCATCAAACTTTCATCTGTTAGGTCCCCTGAAAGCAGCCCTACGAGGATGAAGATTTACTTCTGACGAAGAAGTGAAGACAGCTGTGCATTCGTGGCTCGCAGTTCAGCTTAAAGCATTTTTTAATGAGCGAATGCAAAAGCTTGTTTAGATTATGTTGAAAAATTATGCATTTTAAATAACATAAATTCTACAGCCAGAGTGTGCATAATTTATGACTCACCCCTGTATACAAAGTCACAATAATGGAAATCTAATTGGATGGTAAAAGTATTAGATGTTTATTTCTCATATTTTTTGGTTTGTACATGCGTACAATGGAGTCCTACAGTAAAAAACTGGCTCTTAGTGAGCTGTAACCTGATAGTGTCAGTCCATCCTCCCCAGCGCGTGAGAGATTTGCCAGAACCACAGTGACAGGGCAACATATGACATTATCTTCCATGCTTTCAAGAACTGTCATCTCCAGGTATTCATACCGAACAAAATTTTGATGAAGTGACTACACAAATTACAACTGATGGACTGTAATTTGGATCTCAATCAGAGAGTTAATCAGGACCAGACTGACACGCTGATGGACGTTTAATGAATATCCTTTGCTTTGGTTCGGCTTTATGTATTATGTATTTTACGTCATGCAGAAAATCCATGTTGACGGTTTTGATATCATTTAGATATCGTGTCATATTTCTAGCGTAATTCAGGGCCATGAATATACCACGAAGCAAAATGCCACACGGATTACTTAGATACTCCCTCCTGATTGCAGGGAATCAAAATTTTTGCTTAGACTCTTCTCAAGTGTTGAATCTTAACAGCAAGATGCAAAGAAGCGTGTTATCTTAAGGGCTTTAATAATGCTGTGAGTTGAATGCGAACAATGGCTGCAGCTATTAAAGCCTGTTGCTTGATCCTGCTGTGCGGAGACGCTGGAGCTTGGCTTCAGACTGAGAAGTAGGAGTGCTTTTTTTTTTTTTCCCCTTTCCCCGACGGTGAGTCCCATCCGCTCTGAGGGGAGGATGAAAGGCATTCAATAGTTGCCTTTCTGCCTCACTGATCACACAGGAGATTATCAGTCTCACATATACATTCGCAACCGGAAGGCAGGAGGATAGGATAGGAAAATAGTGGTGGTGGGATGAGACCCATAAATGATTACAGCTCAGAGAGAGCTGGGAGTTTGTGTTTGCTTTCCTTTCCCCTCCTTTCCCCTGATAGAATGAATTTTGGCTCTTTATTTTTTCGGATATTCATACCTCCCGTCCTCTCGCTGTGTTTACAGCAGCCACTGGGCACACATCTGTAGCCGTATAGATTTCCCAAGAGCCTGCATTCAAACAGGGGTGGAAAGCGTGAACAGCTGAGCTGCGCAGCTCAGGGGAACACACAGTCATGCCAGGCTAGACCGAATGCCCTTGCAGACAGTGAGAGAGATAGGAAGAGAGAGAGAGAGAGAGATTGATGTGGAGATTCATCATGCCTAACACCTCTGGGGCTGGACTAGATAAAGGTATGGGCAGGTGAGCTTTCTATGCGATTATCCGCCCATCCAGCACTCCTATTAGTATGACAGGGCATAAAAACAACACCAAACTCCCACCTGGCTATATCAATTATCCGCCCAAATCCCAGCCGTGGCCGGTTGATTCCCAACGAAGCGGACGGCTGGGCACACAGGTAATAAGGCTAATTGCCTTTCATCGAGCTCTCTGACCTCTTGATATTGCCGCCTCAAAGTTTTTTTTTCCTTCCCCCCCCAGCTATCTGCTAAACAGCCACATATGCTGTTGATCCTGTAGTGTTGCGATCACATATTCCGAGCACCCTCTTTGATATGCCCTTTTTGGTCAGTTTGCATCTGAGTTTTATCAGTTGTGACACTGAGAAATTGACTTTGCTCTGGCTCTCATCAAATTGTGGTGGTATTGTCGCAACGCTCGAGCGACTCCACTCACCACGCACCTCGAGTAAGCTGTGAAAAAAGAAGAAGAAGAAGAAGAAGGAGGGGAAAAAAAAAAGCTCTGACCTTGCAGCCAAGGAGTCATAGAGGGAGCAAGTGTTGTTTCTGGTCAGAGCCTATTATCTTTAGATTGGAGCTGCTATGCGACTTGATACTGAACAGGAATGAATCGATGCCGACACAGACACAGCTTAGCTGACGAAACTCCCTGCGGAGGGGTAAAGAAGACGCTAACCCGTTCACTTCCATTCGGGGCCGAAGCGGGCTTATTTCAGTGGTCTTTGAGCAAAATCTTGGCTAGATGCTCTTGTCATGATAGACGCCAGTGGGAGAGTTTTGCCGTGCACTTGCACTGTTCTCCGTCAAGAAGCAGCCTACTAATGAGGATTCTATTAACAGACATGGGACCATGCCGGCAATAAGGCAGACGGAGAGGGCTGGGTAACGACGCTAGCAGTTAGCAAACAGATGTTCCTTCTGCAGAGAAGCTGGTCGTGGCTAATGAAGCCTTTACCGTTTCCGAGGAGTCCCAGGACGCTCAGGGGAGCGCCTACGTGTGTCCATCTAGCTCTTGTGCTCAGTGTGTGTCGGATAAACAAACGTATGAAGGGGAAAAAAAAACAAAAAAAAACAGTCCATCTAACAGCCTGCTGCTCTCTGTAGGAAGGTTCCTGGCTCTTGCACTCTAGACACCAGCTGTAGCTGCATATACAGATACAAGGCCAAGCTGCATTTGAGCAATAATTACTCACAGTGGCATGTAATGAGATGGGGCTGTCCACAGATATTTTGGGGAGCAGAAGTTTAAAAAAAAGAACACACTCCATCTCAGGGCACTACTCATAAAGTACTAATTATTCTTTTAATAAAGCAACCTGTTTTCCAATTGGCCTGGACCAAGACCGTCGCATTAGATCAGCACGTCCATAAGAAAAATACATCTTTTAGATCACATGTAATGGCACTAAGACCTTTAATCAGTGCTTGTACTCTCTATGATATATTGCATAATGTTTCTCGTTATACCAAGACGTTTCTCTTTTTTTTTTCTATAGTGAGAATGTGTCGTATTAGAGTAAAAATATTGTTAGTGTTGCCTTAGTGAGGAAATACTTTCCCAGCAGGGGCAATGAAGTTTCTAACTATGTAAGTACATGGAGTCTCTTGGTGTAGCATATGGATCCTTCATTTTCAACAGCTTGTATCACTTTGAATTCATAATCCATTTAAACACACATCACATACACTCCTAAAATAGGATTCTTCAAGAGTTCTTCTATTAATTATGCATTATTTGCTTTCTTAAAGAGTTGTACTTGGAGACCGCTGTGGTTGGGAAAAGTTTTATTTCTCCACAAGCTAAGAACCATTTCCGGGTTGTGAATTTACTATTTAAAAAATGCCATCCTTAACATTTATTACAGTATGCTTATCTATATTCCAGAATTCATATATTCTATATTCATCTATTCTTGATAAGAATCAAGATCAGCAGCATGAACAATCTGAAATCGAGGGAGGAAAGAAACAAAGATGAAAATAAATTACTATGGCCTTCAATATTTAATATGTTACATGTGTGGATTTGGATGAACAATTGGTTGATTAGGAGGTTCATGGGTTTCCGTGACATTGGGGAGCCTTCTCTTAACTGTTAGCTCAAACTGTGACGCACAAAATTGTCTAAAATTCTGTGTGTTCTAGCATTAAGATTTCCCTTCATGGGAGCTACGGGACCCGAAGCTGTTCTAGCATGGCAATGTCCCAGTGCACATATCGAGCGTGGTTTCCCAAGATTGGAGTTTAATATGAATGACTTGCACAGATCTCTGACCTCATTCCCACTGGATGAACTGGCACTTTGATTGAGCCCCATTGTCACGGTACCTTATATCACTTCTATGCACACACCAAGCACTCACACACCAATTCCCGCACTACGAGCAATTTGGGAACACCGATTACTGTACCTTAATCTGCAAGTCTTTGAACTGTGGGACACACATAGAAACCTGAGACTGGAATCGAATCGTCGAACCCCAGAGGTGCGAGGCCGCAGTACCAGCCACTAAGCCACCGTGCCGCCTAATGCTAGACTGGACTTTTCCAAAATAACCCACACGGCATTAGGTAATTGAGTAACTACAACAACAGTCAATTGTTATTTTAATACACAATGATCAGATGTTCTGGAATAGTTCAATTGTCAAGTGCATTTGCAAAACCCATCAAGCACCTGTCTCTCATGAAGACCATCCCAGAAAAGCAAGACCAAGACTAACCTCTACTGCAGAGGCGAAGTTAATTTAGAGTTACCAGCCTCAAAAATCACCGATTAACAAACAGCACCTCAGATAAGAGCCAATATGAAGGCTTTACAGATCAAAAGTAGCAGGCGCATCTCAATATCAAATGCTTTAAGAAGATTGTTGCATATTTTTGATGCCTTCAGCATTGTTTTACAATGTAGAAAAAAAAACAAATGGAGAAAGACCATGTGATTAAAAGGTGTGTCCAAATGTTTGACTGGTATTGTGTAGAGGGATTTCAAGGGGTATTGAAAACAATATTACTAGGGGTATATTCCATTACCAGCCAAGTAAATGCTTTAACTTCTTACTACTTATTAGAAAGAAATGGAACGACTATATCATATATAACTTAGGTACCTGTACAACTCAAGCATGTCAAATAATTACACACTTCAGGCACTGACCTCAATTTGCAAGCTGTTCTACAAAGAAGGTACCGTAAACTAACCTACGGTTAACAGTGCTCCATTAGGTCCTGTAGTTGGCTACTACTGATGTACTTGTAGCATGTTATCAAGTGCAATCGATGCTATGGGAACCAAAGCAGACCTAACCTTCTGGCTATATTTCTGGAATACGGCTGAGATGAAGAAAAGCTTATGGCTAAAAAAAAGGGGAAACGCTACAAGGTAAAAGCCAGTGAAGCAGCAAAGCTCTTATTTTATGGAAACAGTAAATTGAGGGGGTGTACAGAGATCTTAGGTTACTTTGGCAGCAAAATATTACATTCAAGATAACAGTGTCATTCTTTCAACTTGTTATTATTCCCACAAGACAAATGACTCATTACAGTATTAGCATGAACCAAATTAAAATTAGGTGTTGATCTCAACAGATTTCCTCCTTGCTTCTAACATTTGTCTCCTTTTTTTAAATGAACTAATTGATCAAATATACAAATTAACCATAGCATTATGACCACCTGCCTAATATGGAGTAGGTCCCCATGTTACCACCATTACAGCTCCTAACCAGTCAAGGCATCGAATCTACTAGATCTCTGAAGGTATGCTCTGGTATGTGGGACCATGTCTTCAGCAGCAGATACTTTAAGTCCTATAAGTTGCGAGGTGGGGCTTGCATGGCTCAGGCTTCTTTTTTCAGCACATCCCACAGATGCCCAATTGGATGGAGATCTGGAGAATTTAGAGGCCAAGTCAACACCTTAAACTCATTATGGTGTTCCTCAAACCTTACTTGAACCATTTTTGCATTGTGGCAGGGCACATTATCCTGCTGGAAGATGCCATTGCAATCAAGGAATACCATTTTCATGAGGAGGTATACTTGGTAACCAACAATGTTTAGGTAGGAGGCATGTGTCAAAGTCACATTGAGCCAAGGTTTCAGAACATTGCAGAACATTGCCCAAAGCATGACACTACCCCTGCCACCTTTCCTTCCCATAAGTCTCCCATAGTGTATCCCGGTGCCATCTCTTGGCCAGACACACACACACACGCGCACGCACACACACACCCACACACACACACACACACACACACACACACACACACACACACACACACACACACACACAC
>JAQQZT010000002.1:10307885-10326273 GCA_030068275.1 Clarias platycephalus
GGAGGACAGCGCTATCTGCTCCTTCCGCTTGCGTGAGCTCACAGACGCCCCTGATTGGCTGTAGAGCCGTGATTAATATGGGAGCACGAAGTACCTCTCATCCCTCCCCTCTGAGAGAGCTCAGCCAATCAGCTCTCTCTAGAGCTCCGGCTGTGAGAGGTTACAGCATCACCCGGGAACCGAACCAGCGATCTCCGGACACAATCCTTAAAAATACAGAGACTCCCGTAGATAAATCAAATATAAAAAAAAGTGCTTCCAACTTCCACAAATACTCATGTTTCGCAGCTTAAGACAAATCAGAGAGTAAACATTGGTGCTATCGTATCAATTTGAATAAAAAAGAATCGTAATGCTAAAACCTATAAGGCACTGCTCTAGTCTCCACTGATCATGTGTTATACATATTTTATGCTGGAGGAAGGGTGTCGTGCACATACTGAATATTACATCAGTGTTTTGTTTTATTAGTTAAATTGTTTCCTGGTTTAAATGTCCTACGAATCACATCTTATGGACGTTTACAGACTGTATCAAAGGTTTTAAACACATGGGCTGCAACAAAACTAATGAGATGACAGAAGAAGACAAAAATTCTTTTTTTCTCTGTTTCAGGCTAAGACAATGGCACAGTTGATTAGTTGGTCTTTTGTTGCTGCTCGGGATCCATCAAGATGTTTTTTGTGCTCAAATTACAAATGTAGTACTGTCAAATGTGGCCAAATTACCTCCGAAGGCATAATCCATCTCTGGAACACACTGGACCCAATTCATATTTCTACTTGAGCTGTTCACGTACTATAGCATCACACAGGAGGAATGGTGCAATGTTTGGACAGAGCCTCATTTAATCTCTTATTTAACATATTTCCCTTAACCTGATCTTTTTTTCTTTTTTTTTCCAGAGTGAATCAGATTTCCAGACACTAGTCTATACTGTAACATTAACATTAGTTAAGCAATTACATTTGACACTGACCAACGAAGTCAATGCTGGTTAATGGCACAGATCTCATCTCATATACTGTGTGTACAAACTAGAAATTACTAGATAGTTTTCAGCTCACAGCTTCAATCAATCAATCGATCATTTTTTTTTTCTCGCATTTTAAGCCTCACTCCATGTTTGCTCATTCCAACAGCACACTTGATATTGCTTATTATGCGAACCAAATCCAATGCTTTCCTTGCTACAAGGTTAGAAAGTGTGCACTAGAGCCGTACACTTGCTTGGTATTCCCCTCAGGTGTTTCAACCCTCTTTGGCAGGCCACTTCATCCCCCATCCTTCATTTGATGACTGAGATCACAGCTTTATGGATGAACGTTGAGGTGTCTGATTGATATTGGTAGCACTCACCATCAGAGCACCTTTTCATGAAAGAGAGCTTCCTGTTTCAGTTTTCCAGGGTCTCACAAATTCATACGGCACCTCCTTTTTTTTTTTTTTTTTTTTTTTTATCTCATCAAGCCGAGCAGGGCACACATTTCTATTCAAGGGAAATATCAGCATCAGTAATATCCAATTTACTGAAAGGGGAAAGAGAGCGGGTTGAGGTGGCTGTATAGTACCACGCTACATGAAGCATGGCATGGTGGTGTATGAATAAAAAATTTATGGCTAGAAAATAATAAAATAGATGGGATATAAATCCAACAGCAGTCATATTCATTTAAGGAAATCAAGGCAATTAGTAACGCTTTGATGCAAAATGCAGTGGAGGAGCACAGAAAATGTTTCATAATAAGAAGCCAGGCGAAATTGCCGAAATGACCTGATTTCAGTTCGAGACTCCATCTTCTTTCGATATACTGTAGAAATACAGAGGCTCTGGATTACTTAGGCTTTTTTTTTTTTCCTTCTTTGAAGCAGCTGTAAGCAGGTCAAGTGCTAGTTATCTGAACATGTACAATGGAAGAACACCAGGATAGCCTTTTAAAATAGGTTGCATAAGAAAAATGTCTTGATGAATGCCAGATTTTAAACCACACACACATATCAGTCTTACACTACGCCGACTAGAGCTTTTATTCTGTTGAAAAGTTAGACCAGAAAACATCAAGCTATCATATGTAATAGGCTCAATAATGAATTATACGCCAGGGATTGTTACTGTAGCTCACACTCTGACATGTGTCAGTTCACAACTAGTTTATTTCCAGAACAAAATGCCAGGAATTAAAACCCTGTGCAACAGGAATTTCAGACAATTGAAATTCAAACACTAATTATGACGCCTCCGAACGCATGTGGCCTCGATTTATATCAAACACAGTGAAGCGCCGCACTGCCATGACAATTCATACAACCTTGGTAAAAGCCGGTGAAAAACTGTCATGACTTTATGACTACATAAATACCTAACACCGTGTGTTAATTTTCACAGTCTGCTTGCAATTCTCACTCAGAGAAAGCCTGGCATCAGTTAAAAGCATTTTGGCAGTGTTTTAGACCAAACTGCCAACAGGCAACTGTAAGCATGTAAAAAAAAAAAAACAGCACATTAGAGAGTGCATGCCATTAGTCTTGCCCATTACGACTGTGGATTTGAGAAAAGAAAAAAAAAAAGCACACAAAACAACCTAAAACCTCCTTGCAGGTGCACATTGGCAAAAAGAAAATGCTCATGACTGATTTGTACCCCAGCAACGACTTGATCTAAAAATCTTTTTTATTATTTACAAAAGAAGGATCGCTGATAGCCATTTTCTTTCAGGATTAAAGATTTATCTCAAAGTAGCAGAATGTTCTTTTACCTTCGGAGTGATGGGACAGGGTTAGCAGGCTCACGCAAGAGGCGCCGATGCCGGATCCGAAGACTGTGATGCGGTTAGAATCACCACCGAAGTAGCCGATGTTCTCGCTGATCCAGCGCAAGGCCTGGATCTGATCCAGGAGGCCGTAATTACCTTTAGCGGCCTGGTCACCCGTGCTAAGGAAGCCTGGAAGACAAAAAAAAAATAATTGTCAAAACACTTCCTTTAACACATCCTTGGTTTACGAGTACTTTTATGAGACATTATTGTTATATATTCTCTCCTGTGGACCGGGTAAAGACTTGACGATCATGACACTTAATATTATTGAAATGTAGCTATAGATAACTGTTTTATTATTCACCATTTAAAAAGATACAGTCGTTACTTTTAGCGTTGTCTTCAAATCCGCATCTATAACGCGCATCTAAACTAGAAGAACTGAATCCCAAGATCTTTCTGAATTGACAAGAATCAGGCAAGTAAAAACCCTCATTTGTCCTTATTTTCATTGTTATATTTCTCATTTAGGGATCCCACAGAGGCGGTCATTTTTCTTCTAAGCAGATAATTGTGACTTCTCTGGAATGTGGAGAGAACTATTGCAATGTTGTTCCAAAGATAACCATTAACCCCACCTTTAGTTTTATTTTTCTGTAAACATGTAGCAGTGGAGAAACATTCCAGTTACTGAAGAACCAATGATGAGAAATGGTTTAAAGGATTAAAAAAAAAAAAAAAAAAAAAGTCTGGTTAATGGAATAGCTCGGCTATTCATAAGTGTTTTCAACTGTCATAACTGAGCTAGGATTGCAATTAACTGCCGAAATGAAAAACAAAATAAATAATGACTAAAATGCCTTCAGCATGACTACACTGCATTATACACTGCCTGGACAAAAGAGTCACTATTTTAGAAAGGTCATGGCCTGTTTCAAGGAAAGAAAAAAACTAAGGAGAGTTGAAGATGCTAGAATTGGCCTAAGAACCCTTTCTTACATTAAAGCATGGGAGAATAGTGCTGAACTGTCAACTACAGTATGTGGAGGAAATTTGGTTTAAAAATGTCAGTGGAGATCAGTTGTACGCTTGGTGAAGAGTAAAAACCACAGCCATTTTTTTCATTTAGTATGTTTTTAATAAATATATATGGGGGTCAGGATCTAGGGCACTCTTGGCTCAGTGGAAGGTGCCATGCGGAAGGCCTGAGTTCAATTCCCAGCCAGTGCCCGAACCCCAGCCACTGGATGCCCCGGATAAAATGGGAGTGTTGCGTCAGGAAGGGCATCCGGCGTAAAATCCGTGCCAAGCTTGTATGTGCGGACCGGATGGTCTGCTGTGGCGACCCCGTGCCGGGAGTGGCCGAAAGACCAACAACATACAGTATATGGGGTCAGGATTGTGTACAGTAATATAGCACAATCCTGACCCCATATAAGCATAATAAGCACCCCCTAGGCAATATGATGAATTTCATTTTATTTCATTTTAACCAACTATATACTGTACAAACATGACAGAGCAAAAAAATGTACAAAAATGGGTCACATAGGCAAAGAAATGTGCAGACACATCAACGTCATTCCCATATCCTGGTAGCAGTCAAATTTACGCATTTTAAAAGTCATGAAAACTTCAACCTGACGTGTCCAAAAACACAAATGATGCCCGAAGCCTCCCCAGTCGATACATATTGGCAGGACTTCTGGATAAGCAGTTTTTTTTTTCTTTAAATCGGTCATTAAATAATGTTGTGTTGCTGATACCAATCCGAGCCACTTGAGTTTTAAGAGTTAATAGTTAAAGTAAGAGCATTTCCACACACACACAATATGATGAGAACTCAAAGGATTGGGACTAAACAGCTGTGTGTCCAAAAGAAAACCACTTGTTAGTGAGACTAATCAGGAAATAAAACAGGAGGGGGGGCATAAAGGTGATGCTAGGGAGCAATAATGTATAATTGTATAATAATGATGTGTTCACATTAATATAAAGTTATGATTAATAGAAATACTGGAACTAGACCTACAGTACTGTCTGAGTTGTAAGCAACCAACCGAAACGAACTGAGCATACACAAGTGCTGTTATACTGTATATAAAAATAATGGATCATAATAAAATCAGGGTCACGGTATATAGTAAGTGGTTTTAAAGACATGTTTCTGTACTGTGGTCTTGAGGAAAACATGAATCAATCAATCTGACAACCAGCTGTGCACAATTTAATCACAACAGCTGATGATTTATGATCATGAAATGACAAGATTGGTACAACAAGATCGCTACAATGTTCAGTTACATTACAGCAACCTGGTTTAAATAGAAACTAGTTCATCGCGATTTAATCAAAGATCTACCCAGCTATCTTAAACTGTCATCAATATCCGTCGATTTGCTGCAATGGCCTATGACATCATACTGTATTAGTGGTTATAGCTCTAAGGGCTTACACATCGTGAGAACCCCAACCTACAGTACGTGTACTCAACCTACATGAGTACACACACTCTCACATCCTTTCATACATTACAAGCAATTTGGAGACAACAATCAGCATACAGTTAAAAGACTGTGGGGGAAAACTAGAGCACCCAGAAGGAACCCATAAAACGAAAACCCTGTGCATGCACACACACGCGAGGCGAAATTCAGCACCAGTTCTATAGGTGCAACGTGACGGTGGTAAAACACACTAAAAAGACTTATCCACATCTTTAAATTGAACCTCTTTTCATACACGTCTTTAAAACCTCTGTCAAGGAAACCCACTAACATGATAAAGCAGGCTTCTCCTAGGCGTTTTTAATTCAAATGCTCATTTCAGGCTCAAGGAAGATAAGAAGCTTGTGCCATTTTCTCACCCACTGGGCTCCGAGCTGAATACACACACCAGGTTCAATAAAACTCCAAGAATCGAATTCCTGCGATGTGTTGTGTGTGTGAGACCAAAGCGGACTCTCAATATGAGTGGATCTCAAGTGACATGTTTACAGCGAGATTGATTTACATATCATATCCCTGGAGAGTCCTTATTAACACAGCTGATAAGAAATGCATTTCCTTACATTGTTCATGAAGGTCAGCTTTTCTATTCCAATTCCAAATTCCATCACAACCTTTGCAGAAGATTTCAGATCTGACAGTAAAGCGACCTCGTGGGTGAGGCTTCAAATTACAAGGCTGGTTTTACCATCTAACAGAGATGTAGTGTGTGTGTGTGCAAGCCCATAGGTCACAAATGTTTAAAATGATGATTAACTTTCAAAGACTCTGATTCCCAGCTCAAACACTGAACAGCAGTGTTTAACATACAGTTCTGTACAGTAGGTCTAAAAGATACTTGCGGTGGTAGCCCCCAGCCCAAAATAACAGTAATAATAGTAATAATAATAATAATAATAATAATTTTTAGTTCTGCATTTCCTGCGTCGTCATTCCTAGATTCCAGCAGAGATATTCCAATTAACACTTTTTAAAAGTAATGGTAACTTTGGTTCTACATGACATGTCAAAAAACCCGAATGCACAGTGTGATGTCTGAAGCCTCCTCGTTAACACACATCGGCAGGACATCAGTATGTTTTTGTAAATCGGTCTAGTGCTGTGTTGCAGCACGGATCTGCGCTGCTTTAGTTTTAAGGGTTAACCCTCCTGTGGTTTTGTTTTTAAAGTGCAACCTGTTCACTGTGCGAAACTGTGTCGCTCTGCAGAGCGTGTGCGACCGTCAGCCTCCTTATACTTTTTATGGCAGCTGGCATCCATTTACTGTGTCCCAGTACCAGGTGGGGTAGTAATGGGTTACATTCACTCTGTTACATTTACTTAAGTAACTTTTTGAAAAAAATTTACTTTGAGTAGTTTTACTGCACCGTACACCACAAAGAAACGCTACTCTTCGAGTAGGCTACACTCGACTCGTTACTTTTCGAACCATTTAGTCTACACATTAGATATTCTTTATTTTTGCCAGGGTGGATCTACCATATGATTGTGTTCCATTAATGAGACGTACAGTAGCAACAATAATCACATGACTCTGTTTGACCAATCAGCCGCAATAACTATAATCACATGTAGTAAAATAAGCACGCAGAAACGCTGCATATAGCGCGAAAAAAGGGAAACATGTCACGGTTAGTTTTATTTAATGTTGCAATGTTAAAATATATAATTAGCAAATAAGCCTTTTTCTTTTCATTTGTTCTCCTGGACAGTTTATGGTAAAGTGAGACCTCTTGTACACATGTTCTAATGTTATTTTCTATCTGTTTAGCCATTTGGAGGGCAACTGCATATACAGTCTATCTTACACTGGAAATAGTTTACACTGTTCAAACATACATATGTTACCTACAGTAGGTATTTATTTCAAAAGCTTAATGTTTTAAACTTTTGGGCATTTGTGCTTCTTGTTTCTTAAGTTGTTATTATGTAAAGATATTTAGTTTTATTCATTTATTTTATTACATTTATTTTATTATTTGGAAATGTCAGAAATTGTATGTTATGTTATCATTTTGTCTGGTTGCTTACATCATTTCTAAAAATAATAAATCGAACATTGCGATGAAAAAGTTACTCAGTAGTACTTGAGTATCTTTTCACCAAATACTTTTTTACTCTTACTTGAGTAATATTTTGGATGACTACTTTTTACTTCTACAGTACTTGAGGAATATTATTTTGAAGTACAGCTACTCTTACTTGAGTACACTTTTTGGCTACTCTACCCACCTCTGCTCAGTACACCGCGCATGTGCTACCGCTTCTGTACCTATTTTTTCTGTTAGCGCGAGAGAGAACTGTCCGCTACTACTGTAGTTAATCGATCTCAGATGGCAGGTGGACAGATTTATAAAAAGGACCAGCAAATATACTTAAAGGGCCATCGATATACTTGGGCAGCCCGCCAAAGTATACTCTATGTGTGGGAAACACTGCTGTTCCTGTTGAGGGTTGTTCAAACATTTTAACACAACTCATAAACCGGGTGGCTTAAACGAAAAAGCATGAAATATTGCCGCATCCGACTGAACAGGTATAGAGGTTCACAGAGGACGCACAGAAAATCAGCTAGGATGGGGTAAAAACAGAGGAAGAAAAAATTATCAGCTGTAAATCAATTAAATAGCATGAAACTGATTAGCACATCAAAATGAGCCTGCTCGCTTTGCATAAACCATTCTTCCAGAACAGAGAAGACAAACTAGCATGAAAGGAAAAAAAAAACTTTCAAGTTTGCTGCACTCCCCACGGGCACTGTCAGACATTTTCTGTTTTTATAAATCCATGGATTTTCTTGTAACTTTTCAGCGTCATTTAAAATGAATTTGCTTCAAAATTTAACCAAAAAAAACAAAAAACAAAAAAAAAACCCACTATTTCTCTTCTCTGATGTCTGACGCCACAGACGGCAAAGCTTGAGTCTTTTACTTTGGACCCTGTTCTTTTCCGAGCATCTCTCGGGAGCTTGTTAGACACACCAAGAGTTGGAGATGAGCCATATAAGGTCAGATGAAGACTAGCGGGAACTAGGATAAAATAAATTCACCACTGATCAATAATTGTGGTTGTTTAAGGTAGAAAAACAGTCGTACATTCTGCTGTGATCACGCAAGGGGGGAGTGGGGGGGGGCAGTGTTAAACACAGGGCCCTGCTGCTGAGCGAAACACGGCAGAAAGCAAATGGATCAACAGATGGTCTACTTTAGAGCTCCCGAAGGATGACAGAGTAGTGAGGATGTGTGCTGGAGAGGCCAGCAAAGAAGCCTTCTCCAGAAACGGCAAAACACTCTTTTCAGATATCTGTACATAATAGCCGTAGCCAAAACCTGCATTTTCTTCTTCTTTTTTTTTTTTTTGTTGAAGTTATATAAGATCATGGAATGTGTTTGTGTGATTCATGTCACCTAGAGATGCAAAAACATTCATAGGTCTTCAGAAGTTTTTATGTTTAAACGTGGCAAATCACTCTGCTATTGAGTGACGGACGTCAGCAGAAACACGCTTTCCCTTATTTGTAGTTTCATAAGTTTCTTTCAGCCATGACCAGAACAGAGAAATAAAGAGGAATGCAGCTGTACATGATTGCCAGTTTTCACGCTGCCATAACACGCTGAGCATTTCAAATTTACTTGTGATTTTTCACAAAAACACCCTGTTCCTGCATTTGAGTGGATATGACTTTTTCGTGGCTGTAAATAGCTTTAAAAAAAAAAAAAAAAGGTTTTTTAAGACAATACAAAAAATGACAAACAGGTACACATACTCACATATATTTTTAGTTCTTTGTCTTTCCATCCTTAGTACTCCATCTCAGTACCAAATTACTGTGCACTCATTAGGTACACCTTGCTAGTACTGGGGTGTGAACCCACTTTTGGCTTCAGATTTGTCTTAATTCTTTATGGTATAGATTCAAAATGGGATGATTTTTGGTCCATGTTCACATCACGCATCATGCAGTAGCTGCTGATTTCTTGGCTGCACATTTATGATGCAAATCTCTCCTTCCACCAAGCCTCAAAGGTGGTCTACTGGATTGGGATCTGGTGTCTGTGGAGGCCTTTTAAGCAAGATCATCTCACTGTCATGTTCAAGAAATGAGTTGGAGATGATTTTTAGCTTTCTGACATGGAACATTATCCTGTGGTCATAAGGGGATGGACATGGTTAGCAGTAATATCCAGGTAGACTGCGGCATTGAAATAATTCTCAGCTGGAACTTAGACGCCCAATGTCTGCCAAGAAGATGGTATTTCCCATACCATTACACCAGCAGCAGCAGTGTGAACCATTGATACAAGGCAGGATGGATCCATACTTTCATTGATGACTAGGATGGGTTATCCGTATGTTTATTTTTATTTATTTTTTTACGATAACTGAGCCACCTTGATACTCTTAAAATGGTACTGGTGCATAAAAGGTGTCTGAACCAATACTTTAAAAAAAAGAGCCACAGAAAATGGTAAATAAGATAAAATAAGATAATTTAAAAAATAATAAAAATACATTTAAAGTATGCACAAATATAAGTAGATAAAAAAAACAACTACTTTGCATACTACCTAACCCTACAGTGATTTAACACCAATACCAGCAAGGTAGTTAGTATTCTTGGTATGTTACAAGCCAGCTTCAAATTTCAGTAGGTCTTTTGCAGAAATATGACCATATTTGCCTTATCTGACAAAAAACACACCTCTCCTGACTTGGTCTGACCGGGGCTGAGACGCACACACTGCCAGCTGATGTCCCCAAGCTGTTAAACATGGTGCATGCTTCTGCTTTTAACTACATCTCGTGCGTCCTCAAATTGTCCTCAGATTGTTGCATGTCGTGGTGTCGGAATCCTTTGTTGTGAAATACAGCCACACTTAGACCTAGAACGTTTCGCTTTAGGTATTTTAATTTAAGCGTGTTTAGCTTAGCGGGCTAACGCTACCTGGAAACAACATGCACACTCGTGTTACTACAAAGATTAGTTGGATTTGTACTGTTTGAGTTTCCCACTCGCGTTCATGTGTATTTTCTTTTTCACGGTGCTATGGCACCGAAATCTGCACTATAACCAGGTTCTAGTACATACCGGTTATACAGGTACCTGTGCCATATTGGTACCCAACCCTAAGGAATGAAGGCCAGGCAACATTTTTCCAAAAATCTACTTTTGTCCAAATTTGGTGAGCACATGTGAACTGTAGCCTCCGTTTTCTGATCTTAGCTGAAAGAGCTGGTCTTGGAGTGGTCCTTCTGTTGCTGTAGCCCATCAGCCTCTACTGTAGGTTGAACGTTCAGAGATTCTCTGTAGCATATCTCAGCTGTAACAATATTTTATTTGACTTACTGTTGCCTTTCTATCAGATCCAACCATCTGGCTATTCTCCTCTGAGCTCTGGCATGAAAAAAACATTGTTGCCCATAACCTGCAAACTCTATCCACAGGTATGAGGCGACGGCGCTAACCACTTGGCCACTGTGTCAAAAGCAGCTGCACTAGATACATCCAAAACCTGCTGCAGACTTCTCCAACTGTATTCACTATTCCAGCTTGTCAGTATTTCAAATGCTGTCCATTCATGTCGCCTGACCATCCCGCCAGAGCGGCTATTTTCCTGCTTACTTTACATATGAGAATATTGACACTCATGCACATTTCTTGGGTTTGTATGCGGTTACAGTAAAACATCATGTGCTTACAAATTCTATGACTGTGTGTGTTCTGTTTATACAAAAATCAGTCATAACAATAACACCACATAATGTTAAACCATAAACATTGATTATCAATTATGCGACAATGAACTGGAGACAGGATCACAGGCAACCAAGGCTCATTTATGCTTGTGAGGAGTAAAAGCCAGACCCTCCGGTCCAAAGCCACAGAAATGCCAAAACAGCAAAAATCACAGAAAAAAATAAATGCTGGCCATGACAGAAAGGTGTCAGAACACTCAGTGCAACACAGATTGCCATGCATTACAGCAGCCCAAGGATGCTGATCCGGCATCCAAATTTCCCAGATCCCAATCAGATTGGGCTCCCATGATACAGTATGTGCCAGACAAACAAGTCTGATCCACGGTGGCCTCACCACTGGATTCACAGCGCTCAGGATCCGCTGCCAACATCCAGGTGCCAGACACCATAGCACTCCACCAGAGGCCCTGTGGAGCCACACCCCAAGTGGCCAAAGTTGCCCAGGTGGCACAAGGGGAACCTACACAATATTGGGCATCTGGTTCTGCATTGTAATATTATGGCTGATGTTACGGTATGGCTGAATGTAGTTTGCATTATACTGTATGTACCACTCATTTTAAAAAGAATATCCACTCACGAACAGTACTAGTCAAAAGTTTGGACCTTCTAATTCCAGGGTCTTTTCTGACTTTTATTTCTTTCTACACTGTAAAACCAGTGCTGGCGGCATCCAAAATATGCAATAATCTCCTTTGAACTGTTGACATTGAGATGTGTCTGCTACTTATGCTCTGTAAATCCTTCACCTCTAATCTGAGGTGCTGGTACTTGGTCATTGTTGAGACTGGTTTAAACTTCTCCTCTGCAACAGAGGTAAGTTTTGGTCTTTCTTCCTGGGATGGTCATTGTGAGAGCCAGTTTAATCATGCTGGTTGATGGGTTTTACAAAGGCACTTGACAATACTGTACAGTGACCTTTGTGTCTTAAAATAACAACTGCCTGCTGTTGTTATTGGGTAATTAACTATTTCCATACGTGTTATTTCATATGATATAGAAAATTTAATTATAGAATGCAGAAAATAAATCACTAAATAAAAACATTGAACTGGAGGGTGCGTTCAAACTTTTGCTTGATACTGTATAGTTATTCAGATATACAAGGAGCCATTCAGTGCAAAAAATCATGCAGACACAGGGAAAGAGCTTCCGTCCATGTTCACATTGAACATCATATAGTGGGGAAAATGTGATTTCAATAAATTTTGGCTGTTTTGAGTATTTCAGAAAATACTGATCTTCTGGGATTCTTATACACAATGGTCTGTAGAGGTTACACAAAATGTTTCACCATTCTGATGTTCGATTCGAACATTACCTGCAGCCCGAATCTGTATGATGTTATGCATTGTGCTGTTGCCACATGATTTACTGATTGGATAGCTGCAAAAAAACAAGTAGGTGTACAGGAGTTCCTGAAGTAGCGGACTGTGAGACAAACTTATAAACCATTATATACAGTATACAGTAGATATAGATATGTACTGTAGAAGTTTAACACAATGCTACCATCCATATGTGTATCTGTTTAGCGCTTAAAACTTTCAGATCTGGATCTGTACTCAAATTTAGACTTGGTGTGGGTGTAAGACAAACATGGAATTTTTATTTTTAAATATATGACCCCTACCTTATGTTCATACTAGAAAAAACTGAGATAGTGGTGCCAGCACTTTCAGCAATGTCTATGACTTCTCCATTCTCAACCTAACCTTGAGATATATACAGTTCACAAAGTTATCATTTTTTGTTTGTAAACAAACTAAAAGGTCCTGGTGTACAGTTAGTTTATATGCAATCAAATCAATTTCTCATGTTTTTTTTAAAACCCAGCCAAGGATTCGTTTCAACATTATTAGCTTTGTCCTATAAAGATAACTGCGGTATTTATTGATAGAAATAACCACCTGGCTGACCTAACTAACAATGGCTTATACACGAATGTATCACCCAAGGTCCCTCCATCCTGCTGTTTAAATATCATCAGTTATAGTACATAAAGTGGAATTGATTGCCACTGGAGAGCCTCTATATTTTTCATGGTCTAGCTCTGTCTCATACTGTGTGTAATAAAGCCATAGAGAGGGAATCTATTATCACTGGCCTCTCTCAGGAAGTTGAAGGGTGACTCAAACAAGTGGAGAGGAGATCAGGAAGAGGAGGAAGCTGCCGATGATGATGATGATGATGACCATGATGCAATGAAGCCTCACTGCCTGTCTTTTTCGCTGCTGTCTTCTTTCCCATTGCCCTCATTGTGGGTGCCAGATAACAAGGCTGGCTGTGTATCCCAACTATCTTCCACCCCTCTCAATGCACCAAGAAAAAAAGGGCACACAATCAAAGCCTTGAGATTCTTGCAGAAATCCTTCCACCCTCCCTCCCTCCCAGTTCGACGACAGAGCGCCAGGCCCCCTGCCCCCTACCCCCACCCCGGGTGTATGAATGGAAGGTTCTGGGGTGTGGATGGAGAAAGAGGCCGCTTGAAGGCCAAAATGTCTGCATAAAGACGCAGTGTGTCAGTTTCCCTCATGAACACTATCACCCCTGCAGTCCATCCCTCCCTAAGGGATCTATTCACTCTTCTCACACGCTATCCATGCAAACACCCCCCAACCCCACAAAAAAATACAAAATTCCACTCCCCATAAGAAAAATCATGGCATTCTAAGAAATACGAGGTCTGAAAAGAAAACGGGGAAGGCAGGCAGGGGAGGAGGTTGTGCCAGTGAAAAGATTCAACACTCATTTATATCATGAAGCTGCTTTTCTGTCACTCTCTCTTTCTTGAGGCACTCAATAATGTGACTACGGAGTTCAAAGAAAGACAGTGCTGTATTTTTTCTCCCCCTGCTTTGAATACTGAGGCCTATTCACTACACGCTTCTTCTGTGTTTCCGGTGGTAGAACAAAAAAGGAGGCCATAGATTTGGACATAGCTTTGTTGTGAGACACTAGGAATGACAAGCACACTGCGATTTTCTGTGCAGCAAGTCTGTTCATTGTCAGATGGCTGGAATGGTCTACATACTGTATGTGGCATCTCAATCATGTTTGTTTCGAGTTTTCAGGAAGTTCCAAATGTCACTGGATGAATACGGCTTCATATCCATCTGCCTCCAAGGTTCTGGCTCGAAGCTATGCTTTTGAAACGAAATATTCCACAGAGTGAGCTGTGAGTTCATGGGAAAGCCTACATATGGTAACTGGCGTGAGATAACATATTATATGACTTCATGTGCAGTGTAATCTCATGCCAGGAGGCAAATCTTAATTGGTTTTAAATGAGATCCAATAAGAGTGCCTTTGGAGACTGGTACGCTTTCAACTCGGTGAAGCCGAGTTGCACGCCTCCAGTTCAGGAAGTCGGCCCATGCTCAAAATTCGAATTGCTTTCTCCAATCAGTCTGCGAAATGAACTGCAAATGAGGCTGACCCCAATCTAGCACATGTACGCCACCGCGACACAGTTTAAATATCTATTTCAACCTTCTTCACAGGATAGACAAGAGCCTGTCTGCAAACTGTCATCAGCACACGCAGCTTATCATCAACAGAAGATGATAAACTAAACAGCCCTAGAGATTTACAGGTGATAAGAACAGAGTTCCTCCTAGAAAAGTGTGTGACGAGTAGTAGAGTAATATCTGTCTGAACAGGGAAGGGCCGGCTGACTCTCTTCGACGCTAGCTCTTAATCTGATTACACGATGCGATCTCTTCGGACAGTTCAACCTCTCTCGCCTTCGACAAACCACTGGAGCCAGCTACAAAAGAGCAATTTGCATGGTACACTCTCCTTCCTAATTGAATACATTTCAATCGATCCCACAATGCTAAGTGGTTTGGTGGACGGGTGGACGGGTGCACCAGGAGACTTGAGGCCAGCTCTCAAAGACAGCGAAATGCATCCGCTTCACATCAAACTGAGCGGCGGCCTGCCATATTCACGTTTCTTCCACGGTACTCGAGAACTCGAGTGAAGTGGATGTTGTGCGCGTCAGCACGGCGACTAATCAAAGCAAATTGTGAGAAGGAAACGGCTCGCAAGATGATAAATTAGAGCGTTTTCAAAGCTGCACCTGACCTCAGGTGGCAGTCACAATCTCGCTTCGTGATAATGAGCAGATTCCGAGGCATCTTAAACTTTGAAGTTTTCAGATGTTAGGACCCAAACTCGCTCAGACAGCCTGCTACCTTTTCTCATTTTTTATCTCCAGCAGATTAGTAATGATTTGCATCACCTCAGGCAAAAGGCCAGTGGGGATCCGTTGTCTTAACTATTTCCTGTTTTGAGCTGTCTGTGTTTTTAGGAAATGTAAAAAAAAAATGCAGAAGTATCTGGTCTGACTCCTGCATCGCTGACAAGGTGTTAAAAGGGCACTAGTCAGCTGCACTTCACCTCAGGGAGAAGCGTAGAAGAGAGCTATGCCTCCGCTGTCCTGCTCTGAAGTAGATTACAGGGGAAGTTGCTGCCTCCCAGCATGCCATTGTGTGTTTGAATGCTCAAGCAATGGGGAAGTATGGATATTAATCACAGGGACGAGTACATGCTTAAGAGATGGATGGGGTGTGAGTGCAGTGATGTCACCCTGACGAATGGCTTGGCAATGTTGGCGGAGACTTGCGCATCGCCTCTCATTTCAATTAGTTCCTCAGTGCTACTAGCACCTCTCACCTCTTGCGCAGTGTAAAAACTTGTCCGTGTTTGCGTGTTTTGCATGTCGGACACACGAACACGCAAACACTTACACATACGGTATGCCATCTCCCCCACGTCCTCCATCTCTGGCCTCAGGTTGACGAACAGACATACCTCTATCACACCAAACCGACGGCAGTGCTTTTAAACAGGGGAGCAGTGATCCACGAGCATTGCTCTTTGAATTAATCACTTGCTATTACTGGCACAGCAGTTTGCAGGCTTCCCTCGACCACTGCAAGTCATTACACAGTGAATATCAGCTCTCACCTAAGGACTGTCACTCACCACCCACATGATTAACTCAAGTTTCAACCACATCCTTGTCATTAGAGTACATTTTCTTGTCGTTTGTCTGAAAGGCACGTGAGCAAATTGCACATGCTCAGCAATAATATATAATATGCACGACCGGGTATTGAAGGAAAGCAGCAGCGCTGTAATCCATTTACATTGCTCTACTGTACATGTGCATGCATGTACATTAGAGATGTGCGTGTCTGCATTACCCGCATCTACCCACGTACTGTACTTTCAGCCTCTCAACCCACGCGCTCCCTGTCAAGTTAAGTTTTGAGACACTGGAGGCATTTTGGGAGGTACTATAAAACATTACAGTTTCTTTCAAATTCTACAGGTGGTGCACTCTGAGCTATTTACACATTTTCGTCCCATGTGGTAGGAATAAATTATTTGCAAAGTTTGTTTAGAAATAATACGTATAGCGGATGATATAACAGAGATACAAGCTGTTCAGTAAAAATGTAACAGGCTACATTTGATTAATCATTAAACTATTTTAAAGGCTTAAAATTGAAAAGGCTCAATATCAAATCAGGATATTTATAAAACTGTGATACTTTTATATCGGTGTAATATCGGAAGGTGACCGTTGATTCCCGTCCATAATTTATATTCTTGATGAACATTAGAAACCCAGAGCTTAAGTTTTTTTTGTTTTTGTTTTTAAGAAATAGCAATATTTGAGCTTCTAGAACATCCAGAACTGGGCTAATTTACAGCCAATCTTAAAGTTTAATGTCATTACACTAACAGATGCAGATTCTTAATTACTGTGTCATGCAAATAACATCAAAGTATGCTTTAATGTCTAAAACATTGCAGATGCTTGTTATTCTTGTTTATTCCCAAAACAAGAGATTCTATTATACATCCCACATGCTTTCCATTTGATACTTCTTGGGATTCAACCCCAGAACAATTAGTTTTGGGATTCAACCCTAGAACAATTCTGTAGAAAAAGTGGAGACATAAAGAGAAACTTAAGAGATTTACACGACTGTGCGCCACCTCCATTGTTTATTCTCCTGGTCTTCTGGCTACATCTTTTTAGAAAGAATTTATTTTACCCCTGCCTTTAACCATATAAAAATGATTTTCTTGGGTCTATAAAGCTAACATTAAATGTTTTGAGTCTTTTCCCCTTCAGTTTCCATTTAAAACATATCTAAAATGATAAATAGATATAAGAAAAAAAAATCAATTCAGTGATGTATTACTATACTTTTATGTATCACCATACTGACTCTAAAATCTTTTTTTTTTTTTTTTTTCATTTATAGGTTTGCATTTGAGGTGGTAAAATGTTGCCATTCTGCTATAATCCTTCAGGTGGTCCGTTCTAAACTATTCACACATTGGCAGGGAGCGCAGCTTCCTGTGTGAAAGGAGAAGTTATTTCGCAAATTTGTTTTTTTAGAATTGCAACAAAATCTAAAAAAATTATTAATATCAAATTGGAATATTTAGAAAATCATGATGCTAACAGAATCACAATACAAATCAAATTGGCCCTTAGGTATGATGATGATATTGCATCGAGTGGTCCCTGGTGATTCCCATCCCTACTAGATAACGTTTGCTTTCAGCTTTACTTATGTAGATGAAATGTCTTTAGAGTAAAAGTATAACAGCTTTTGGTAGTTTGTGCCTGTCTTATCCTAAGTGTTTTTTTTTTTTTTTGTCATTATAGAACAGCTCCACTTATTTGATTGTTGGAGAGTCAATGAGTGCCTATATTTCTTACCACTGCACTTTTACATTTCACTGTGTGTACGCGGTAGTTCAGAGCACTAAGGTTCTGGATTACTGATCAGAAGGGCAGTAGTTCAGACCCCAGCTCTATCAAGCTGCCAGTGTTGGATCCATGAGCAACCATGTCTGCTCCAGGGGCACCGTATCATGGCTGACCCTGTGCTCTGACCCCAGCCCGAAAGCTGGGATAAGCTGGGAGAATTTCATTGTGCAGTAACGTACAGTATATGTCACAAATAAAGACTTATATAGTGTAAGTCTAAATAACTTCTATAGTGCTCTACATGTGAAATTCCACTTCCTAGATCAAAATAGTGATTACAGTGGAGTTAGTGACATCATCAGTGGACATAATAAAGAATACTCTTCAGGAATATAACTTTGGCTTGTAAAAATCTGAAAACTCATCAAATGTACATAAAAATGAACAAGAGAGGCAAGGAATTTTACCAAAAGCATATCTAATGGGATTGTGAAGGTACTGTAGGCTCCATTGGTCTCTTTTTTTACGTGCCAAAGGCACAACAATAAACTCACTCACTCACTCACTCACTCACTCACTCACTCACTCACTCACTCACTCACTCACTCACTCACTCACTCACT
>JAQQZT010000002.1:10357749-10379995 GCA_030068275.1 Clarias platycephalus
ATGATCTGCGGGTAGCTGTATCCACCATCAGGCCACGAATGAAGCTTTTGTGCTGCCAAAAATAAGTACACCCTTCCAATTGAAAGGTAAGCCAAAATTATTTTGATATATAGTAAATGTAGTCAAAATACTGTGAACAGCTTGTTACGTTTATTGCTTGTTTTTGATAGTGGGAGCCGCGAGATCTTGTCGATCTTCAATTAGGGGTCGCGGACTTGAAAGTTTGGGAACCACTGGTCTACTGAGCTGTTTCAGTTTCATAAAATGACAATTTCATCTGAGCCACACTGCCCACAAAAGTGCATTTTAAGAATTTTTCATTTGCATATTTATTGCAGAAATGTATTCACTTTCATGTACATTTAACAGTGCAGTCTAAAAAAAGCATTAATGTTGGAAATGTTTGAAACTGTTATGTTGAATTATTTTTTTTTCCTTCGCAACAAATTGTCTCTGTGACTCATGCAGAAGGACATGGGTACATAGAAAGCAAATAGTCTGCAAAAAAAAAAAAAAAGAAAGTAAAAAAAAGTCTACTGCACACTAGGGAGTAATGACACATTGCATCTTGAGACATTACTTAATGTAGTGCTAAAAAAGTTGAACATTTAAAGAAGATTCTGCGGCAAACAGAACCGTTGTACAATGGTAAGTCAATAATTATCCGCACTCCGTCTAATCAACGCTTTCCATTCAAGGCTTCCGTCTCCCCAGTCACTGCTATGCAGGTGTGAGCGTGTTACATTAGTTCAATTGTAATTGTGGTGTGAGCTAAAATAGAAACCCGATTTTAATTTGCATGAAAGAAAAGAACAGCGTGCAGTGATTAGTTTTTTTGTGGTCTGAGGGTGTACCCAGTGCCGAAACCACTCATGTAAGTTGTTAAGGAAGGTGAAAGTTACTGGTGACTAGACAAGGGTGGAACGGTGGAAGTACTGTATGGAACGGTAACATCCTCAATTGCCGACCGAAAAAAAGTTCAAAAGTCAACCATGCATTTAGGCATTTGGTAGACGCCCTTATCCAGAGCGACTTACTTTTTTGTTATTGCATTTTTCATCTGAGCAGTTGAAGATCTCGAACCATAATCCAATGCCATAACCACTGAGCTACTCCTACGCAAAAAGCTGGAAAATTGATGTTTACAGTTTCTTGGGATTCTCAAGGGCCAGTATTGGAGCATCATCAGGTAAAAAGGTTGAACAATTAACAGTGCTCATTACAATGACCTGCATAATGAAGAGATGAAGCCTAAAAATCGGACTTAATTTCTGCCCACACTATCAACACTGCAAAATCTTCGTTTTGAGGTGATAAAGCATCCTCTCTATGGTCCTGATCTTGCTCCATCAGACTTTTTGAACTGTTTGGACCACTGAAAGCAGGCCTACGAGGACGAAGATTCACTTCTGATGAAGAAGTAAAGACAGTAGTGCGTTCGTTGCTTTGAATGTGGATGACTTTTGACGCACTCTTGTATATGCTAAGCTATAAACCATGCTCCTTCTATACAGTACACGAGTATTCTCAAGCATATAACTTGTCTTCTTTGTTTTAATTTATGGATAATTTTCAAAGCTTGATTTCTTTACATTTTACATTTTGATTTGATTTCAATTTAGTTA
This sequence comes from Clarias platycephalus, assembly GCA_030068275.1. Taxonomy (NCBI): domain Eukaryota; kingdom Metazoa; phylum Chordata; class Actinopteri; order Siluriformes; family Clariidae; genus Clarias; species Clarias platycephalus. The sequence goes on from JAQQZT010000002.1 coordinate 10,359,375, forward strand.
ATGCCATTAGTATGAAATGACCGGATATTATAAGCATTTCATTAAATTTTGTGTGTGTGATTTAAAATACATAATCAATTTAATTGAAATACCATTGAATGAATCTTCTTATGTGTAAATACAGTACGTATACTCGCCTCATACTGTATGTGCATATCCTCATACTGTAAATACCACATAATTCATATGTATAAATAAATATTTGAATCCAGTTTAATAAAAGAGGCCCATCTTATTTTAATGGACGATTACTCAAATCCACACATTTGCCAGGAGGATGTTTTAAAACAGTGATGTACTACATTAGAGCTGCACATGTCACCGTCATTAGAGTTGCCTTTTTTTTTTCTTTTTTTTTTTTTTACTTCATTATATTGTCTAATAATTGAGCCTCAATTATTCCCTGCTCATCCTTCTAATTAAAAGACTGCTCATTCTGCATTAATACTGATCCATTGATTTATTGCAATAGTTCACTCTGCCTTGCATTGGGTCCCACAGTCTGCATTATGAACGACACATACTGACTGTGTGTTGTATTCCTTGTCCTTGGCTTTGCATTCCATATAAGCTTAAATTATTCAAATTAATTATATAATTATTTATATATTGCATAACACTGGCATCAACCCATAACATTTGCATATTTGCCCTGGTTAAGTAATTGGCAATGTTTATCAGTAGATTAAATATTTAGAATGAACTGTCAAATCATAATTGTTGCTCTTGAGACAACGTTCAATATATTTTTCAGTATTTTTTCTATTTTTGTTTGTTCAAACTAGAATACTTTCTGTGATAGCTGTAATAGTTTTTCAGATAGCAAGAAAAAGGTTTGTCCAGGCATGCTTAAAATTACACTTTTCAGCAAACTATGCGCAGCAACAACAACAACAACAACAACAAAAAGAAATTGGTTTAAAGAAAAACAGCCAAAATTATTGAGTCTCTGGCAATGGTCTGCACTGATGCAAACCGAATTTACAGATGAAAAACATGATGCTAGATAAAACATACATAGCAGCCAATTTATGGATATTATTTCCACTGGTTTTCAACTTTCTGCTTTCACTGATTCCAACAATTGTACAATGTGCTTATAATGTGTGTTTAAAACAAGTCTAACGGAAAACTTGGATATGTGCTCCAAATCATCACAATCAACTCATGGAAAAAAGTCTTACTTTTAAAAAGTCAACTTTCAAATGCCAAGACAAAATTCCATAATTTCAAGTGTGATATTTCTTTTGGTGGAAAAGGTTACACTTTATACAGTAATTTCCTTTTCTTAATACTTTAACAAAAAAAATGTCTTCTGCTGTCTTTTTGTCCTTTGCAAAGCTTTATAAATTTATGATGTTAACTTTTTTTTTGTTTTGTCTTAGCTAATCAGCTAATTAGGTGTCTTAGCTAGTTTTTGTAAATTTATGTTGTTCGTATGTACTTTAGCACCTTGGTCCTGGAGGAACGTTGTTTAATTTCACTGTATACTGAACTGCATTTGGTTAAAATGTCAATGAAAGCTTACTTGACTTGACTTGACTTGAAAAAAAGATGATGGAAACCTATATAAATATGTCTTGGCAGTACATTGAAATTAAAATTAAAATCAATAAAGGCCATGTTATAGCTATATTTCATGGCGAAAAAGGTCAATCAAGTTGTTCAGTCAATATTACGAGTGGCGTTCACGTCAAACTGGGAATTTTGATGCAATTTCTCATGAATGAAGGTGTAAAACTGATTGACATTTACAGAAGACTGCAAGCACAGTACAGTGATGAGACTCTTAGCTGCAGTAAAACATCTGAATGGTGTTTTAAAGAAGGCTTTACGTCCGTGAATAACAATCCCGCCCGAGGTGGCTCAAAGGCAGGGCACTACAGTCGATCTCGTGAACATTCAGCAAGTGGAACGCCTGATCCTTGAAAATTGACACCTGTCACTTGACGCGCTGTCATCAACTTGCGGAAGACACACATCTGTCTGTGGGAACTGTACACACAATCATTCAATGTACAACCATTCATTTGTTATCACTGCATGTTTGGGCCATTAAAGGAGTTCCTGGAAGGCCAGCATTTTAGAAGTGATGCAGGAAGTTTGATCATGGTTCCAGCTTACTGAATAAACTTTGTACCTTGATGGTATCCAAGCACTATGTGAAACTCTGGGATAAGAGCATTAGTGTAGCAGAGGATTATATAGAGGAAATAAAGGTAGTTTCATTCCTCAGAACTGTGCTCTGTTATTCTGTACAACCAAGTCCCGGTTTGACATGAACGCCCCTTGTATGATATATATATACTTGAATAAACAATAATAATACCGCATGCCCTCACGTTTGAGCAGAAAAAAAGCAGATTTACTGAAAACACCCTTGAAACAAATAAAAGCTCCTTACCTAAGACGCCGACCCGGAAGTTGAGCGTGATGACGATGACATTGCCGTAGCTGGCCAACACGCTGCCGTCGATCATGTTCCCCGTGCCCTCCATGTAGGAGCCTCCGTGAATGTAGACCATCACAGGTTTGGCGCCGGTGTCTCGTATGTCTGCAAGAGTGGCCACGGTTAAACCTGCTCTCTAAGCCCTAACACACACAGCAAAGAAAAGCTCAACACTCGACCCTCCCAGATACCAGCCACACGTACATGGCTGCCTAATCGACCTCTCATGACAAACTGATAACGCACAGCAAGGAGATATGAACGGATGAAGCCGTATGCAAGGTCAGAATTTAATTGCTTGCATCGTCATGGCAAGACTTTGGCAGCCTCAGTGATGCGATGACGTTCGAATTTAACGCATGTCACGCCCAGGCACGGAATAAAACGTGATTGTCTAAGGAATTCGTGCTGTTTTTAATTCATCCTCATGTCTAGAAATACAATAAATATGTCTGCATGTATTTTACCTAAGCATATAATGCACTAAAGGGACTATTGAGATTTTAATGAAATTCTATTATGTCAAAAAAAATAATAATCAACAGGCGGCCATGGTTGAAAAAGGCTGAAGGGCTCTGTTTTGACAGACGTGATTCTTTCTTTGTCTCTCTCTTAGGTCTGGTGGTTGTTTGGCTCCGAGTCCCAGTCAAACAATTATATGGTATTTGTGGTTACCATGGCTACTGCAGACTGCAAATTCTAAATCCTCGAGAAAAATTGCAAATGACAAACAGTGTGCTTGCTTCGTCCTGCTGCAGTCTAGAGGGCTCTTCATATTGCATTCACGCCTATTTACGTAGAAACGGTCATGGCTAATTAGCGGCACTGTGAGATGAATGAAATGTCCTTTGTAGGTGCTGCATGTTTTTTTTTTTTTTTCCCTTTTTGATTGCCTGCGCCTTAGGACTTATCTGGTATCTGAGAGAGCTGTGATAAGGCATGGCTTTAATACTGGCAATTCTAGGCTAACATGTATCTTACACAAGAGAGACGATGCATAGAGCGAGGAGAATGAACAAAAAGATGAAGGATTTCCTGCACCGGCGAGGCATGGGACATTAAAACAACTGAAAGTAGACAGATTCAGAGTGAGAGAGAGAATAAATATGCCAGAAGGAAGAGTAAGAGAGAAAATAAAAGTACTGAGTGGAACAGGATGAGTGATTAGTCATGTCAGTGTTATCAGAAGCCTCTTTTGTTGATTCACACCAAGAAGTTTTGAACTTGGAACTGTAACCGTTAAAACACCTGACTAGTTAATACCGAGACAGCATTAAAACAAGACACATTCGCAGCAGGTCACTGCGTTTCCAAAAATAGTATGCGCTGAAAAAAGAAGAAAGGCACAGTGAAAGACTGAATACAAAATACACACATTTCTAGTTCATGCATTAGTTTTCGGTATAAAGTAAAAAGAAAAGGTGAACTGTGAATGGGATATAAACTTCAGGGTCAGCTTTATAAGAACTGAATTAATGTTTAAGATGTAGAGGATGAGGGGCCCCGTTATAGAACGAGGCGATACACATTCCCACATGCATTCGCACACTCCCACACATGCACTAGATGCTTTCTTCAGTACGTCTCGAGGCAGAATGCAAGCCTAAACCAAAACCTTAAGCAATCCTACTGTAACTTCATCTTTGTTCCCTTTGACCTGCATGATTCGAAAGACCCGTCTACATACAGTAGAGGCCCTGGTATCACTTCGCCAGCTGGTGATTAGTGAATCCATGAGGGGTGTAAGTCATGCTCAGGCCCGTAGCGCTGTCACTCAGCCTGTTCTCCAGCCCTCATACTGCAAATCTCGCCGGGCCACTTTGCATGGTGGCAGCAGTGTCACTCCGTAGGAGCCGAATGGCACGGTATGAGCAATGAGCGCCTCCAACAACGGGCGATCTGCTTGACAAGAGTTGATTTTGACGGCATGCATGCAGCTACCGTCAATGCGAATTACGTCAGATGTGACGCAAATTACAACTCCATGACATGCCATGATCACAACATTGCACTGCTGAACCCTTCTGTATGGCGTGGATAACGAGTAATCATTTGTACTGAGCTTTTTATTCACTGCAATGGAGCCTGTGGATACGCAGCGTTATCTTGTGTATTTTGCCTTAGATTTCGACAGTGCTGCACCTGAACAAGATGGGAGAAAATGACCTTTGAAGAAGAGGACTTCTTCAGGCTGTGGCCATGGCGTTTGTGCATGAAATATAATGTTGCTAAGCGCATAGGCAGGTGGTTTGATGTGCTCTTTTGAAGCCTGGCCTTTGGTACCAGAGGGGAGCTGGAAAGAGAGTGTAAAAGGAAAAGAGGGAGAAGGATACATAATAGACTAAGCCTCTTTCCACACACTCTCTTACAGAATCAATGTAAAAATCACAACCGTATACACCAGAGCTACCAAAATACCACTTTAAAACCAATAAAATGCTTGCATCACCGGCGGATAATAAGTATTTACCTCCTAGAGAAAATATCTTTCCAGAGATTTAACATAATAGCCCAATAAGCCCTTTCAAAGCTCTTCATTTGGGCCATGAAGGCTAGAGTCGATCTTTCCTGTCTTTTCATGACAGCAGGCAATGAACGTAAACTGGCCAGTTGTCTTTTGAAACCATGCTGACTGACAGCTGGAAGTCAATAGAATCAATCCTAATAGCTAGACAGGTGGAGAGAGTCAAAGCCAGGCGTTCTTTGTCCTCATTAGGGAGCTTGGCTCGCTCAGGCAAACAGTTGCGGATCCGTTTCCATGAAATGGGAGAGACCAGGCAAAGGTGCATGACTCTGAATAACAGGGCCACCATTCATCATCCATGTTGCCTCACTCCCTTGGCGTGATTTCGAACCTCCACCAGTTCTAAATATGCCTCAACTATGACAGGGATGACACAGTGCACCCTGGCGCTAGCCTGATTTCCGCAGGGCCTTCCGGAATAGAAAATTCCCTGGGTTGCAGCAGCCTTCAGTGACTGCTAAGAGCTCTAAGTGGATGAGGGGCCACCCGAAACAGGTTTGCAAAGCTTTTTTCACTCTGCCAAATGAGCAGAAGATGAAGCGCCTGCTGAATCGAGATGACAATGCCTGGCTAAGTGGATTGCAAGATGGTGGGCACTGTCTACTTCCGTACACAGATTATATAAAACAGTGTCAGATACAGCGGGCTGAGGAAGTGTATGAAATATACAGTGGTTCACACAGCCCTTCCGATCCAGGAAAAGAGGGTTCACAGTCCCCGGTTCCATTTTTAGCATATACAGTATTTCCAAGCATTTTTACAGCCGTATCGCTATGAGATGGGAAATCTACGGCTTAGCGCTGAGCAGGACATGAGTGTTAAGTAGGACGTTTGTCTCAGTTCAGACTCTGTGGCAATTTGGAGAGAGGAATCTTAAACAGTTATTTATAGTGCCATCTGCTTCCGAGAAAAACTGATATAACGCCTGAAGAAAATCATTTCAGTGCTATAAAAGCATCAAAACAGATTTGTAGCCTTTCTCTATTCAATTATCACTCTTAGAGGAGCTAACAATAAAAGTAGTATGCCTGTGTTCAATTACTTTAGAGGAGATAATAAAATACGGCAACAAAATAAACAAGGTAAATAATCACGCGAAACACATTAAAGTCAGCGGCGCTCGGCTTCAGGCACACGTTTTTGGTGTTTTATTCTCTGACTTATTTATTAGCAAACATGTTTACCAATGATTTTCCCTCCAGTCCTGTCTTCAGAGGCCATTGTACAGAGATATCACTGCAAGTTGCAATAAATATAAGCCAATTGGGTTGATATGCAAAAAAGTGGGAAGCAACAAGCACACCTAAAGCACATATCTTCAACTCCAGCAGCGTAGCCGTGCCCTGCTTTTACATCCTGTTGATCTGGCAGTGGAATTGGCCTCCAGGCCAGGTGGTAAAGCATCTGGCAGGACACTTTGCCATTTGAGCACGCCACTTGGCTATCCTTGGCCAAGTGGATTTTCACAGAGGGCAGCCTCAGGCACCATATCTCCGCACAAGGCAGTGATGGAATTGCCTGTTCGGACAAATTGAAAATCTAATGCAAGCACTTTAGACCAAATCTGTCTTTATGGAATCCTGTATGTTACATCCCCACATACAGATGGCTGAGACATGCTTCAAGACATCACCTCTGCCTCAGCCTCTGCCAAACAGATGTGCTGATTCTGTATCGACTAACACTATACAGTAGCTAATCCTCCTAACCACGCTTCCTTAATAAGTCTCTTTCAGAAACGCACATGAATACTCCGGAAAAAAAATAAATCTTCGGCTTCTGGTGTAGAAAAAGCACTGAGCCGAGACTGACAATCCACGTTATGGCTGACCTGAAAAACCGACACGTCACAGCATGAGGTGCTTACACAGAGCACACAAAACCCATGTTCGATATGGTATAGCAGCCTAGTGGTGAGCATATAACTCACCTGAGTAATCTCGGAAAAAAGCAGATGAGCAACGGAACAGCAGTGGCTGGGTTTGCAGATAGATTCTGAGGTTTAAGCCGTTTGCTGCGGCATGGAAAGAACGCTTCCCTGTTTCTAATCTTCCCAGATATCCATCCTGAGCCCTGAATATCCCAAGATAAATACTGAAATTGAACAATGCTGTTGCTGAGCAGCACCTTTTTTTTTTTTTTCATTCTTTCTCTGCTGTTAATCCTCTCAGCAACTCTTCAGGCTCCATCTTTTCAACTATATGCATTCACCACACTCTCAAAAGTCAGTTATGATACTATGCTTTAACAGTCACAATGGCAAACATTTAGTGTAGCATAGATAACTGCACTACACTATGGGTGGATAAGATGCTGTAAATTAGAATGAGTGGTGGGACACCTACTGTATGGCTTTTCCTTTTCCTTATATACTGTAGGAGACAATATGATTAGCTTAAATCTACATCGCACAATATAAAATCACAGTATCTATATTCATATACACACAATAAACATGCGCTATTACATTGTCCTAGTTTCAAACTAACTAGCGTTAAACATTAGTCTGAGTAATGGATTCTGATCACCAGAAGTCTCATCACACCTTGAATCTGGACATAATGCTTTCAGAGAGATGCCGACTCGATAAACAACAAATTATTTAAGATGTAATTACAGCTGGCCAACTATTTCTGCCCGTATCCCCTATTACTCCAGTGACCCTTTCCTATCAGAAGAATAATCACATCAGAGAGCGTGTTGCTAGTTTGACCCATTTATAATTATGGTTGGCTACCAGTCATGCAGTCTTTTCTGACCTACTTTCGATGTACCAAATTCTTGCCAAGTAAATTATGGAGAGATTTATAAAAAGCTGCATTTCTTTTCCCTTGTTTAAAATTTATTTTTAAATGATAATTTAAAAATATGAAATCACTTGATTTGATATTAATGCTTTCTAAAGTCATATCAATCGTTACAGATTTGTTCCCTCAATTTCACTGTTCATTTATTTTTATCGACTTCATCTTCATGATACATGCAGGAGAATGTCTTTAAGGATCATGATTGTTTTATCACCCACCCCCGTTACAAACTGCAAGAGAGAAAAAAATACCAATAACAAGTACAAATTGAACGTATTATTGTATGCTTCAATTACAATATGATATACAATGGTTGGAAGAAAAATGGACCTTAAAGTCTATGTTTTTATTTGCCATATCATGGCCTACTGTACATTACAATTATGGGGTACTCATCAACTATAAAAATACACATAATGCACTTTAATAGGCAGGCATTTTTTCATCTGAAAAATTAGACAAAGGAATTATACCTGTCATACCTCCACAATTATTAACAGACTAATTAGCAGCCAGGTTTTACTAATGAAATGAACAAGATCAGTGAATAATCAATGCATTAAACTACCCCTATCAAAGCATAACTTTGCTGGCTTGGTGACCTGAAGCACTCAGGGGTGTTTCTACATAATGCTAAGTAGAACAGACATTAGCCTTGACCTCAGAGAAGCAACTGTTGCTGCACATCAATCTGGCAAGGGTTATAAGGCCGTCTCCAAACAACTTGAAATCCACCATTCTACAGTAAGACATACAGAGAGCCTTCAAGACCGTAGCCGATCTTTCCAGGAGTGGGCGTTCCAACCAATTTGGTCCAAGGTCAGACTGTATAATGCTCAGAGATATAAAGAAATACCCAAGAGCTACACTGCGTAAACCAGTGGGCCTCTGCAAACACAGGGAATGTTTATGATCAGGAGAGCACAAACAGTTTGACGTTGATGGATTTGGTGGCTAAGAATGATTTCTATTTGAAAAATTACTTCTAGACAAATCACAAAAGATCCAGTACAATATCTTTTGGATTGATGATAAATTGAAGGTGGAGATGTTTGGCTGTACCAGCTGTCCGTCAGAATGGTAAACGTAGGCTGTTTTTTGCAGCCACATGACTTGGGATCTAAATCAAGGATGAACTTTCTACCATAATATTCTTGAAACAAATTATGACGTCATTCATGCAACAGATTATGCTGGGCCAAAATTTGGTCATGAAACAGGACAACGCCAATCCCAAGCACAAGAGCAAATTGACATCTGAATGGTTAAAGAAGACAGTGAAGGTGTTGGAACAGTCAAATCAAAGTCTATTTTTCAACCCTATTGAGATGCTATGGCAGGATTTTAAGAGAGATGTGCAGAAATCCTATAGAAAATTCTTATTTTGTTATAACTGGTATAACTTGTTATAACCAAAGGTTATATGGTGCATTATATGGTGTACTCATTTTCCACCTGGTTTGTAAATATGAATTTTAGTTAAAAAACAAAAACAAAACAAAAACACACATACAGTACTTAATTGATTTGGCAACAAATTTAGAATTACGTCGATGAATGTTTACATGATTACATGATGATGGGATAACATTGAACAATTGGCCCTAACACAATGTTGCAAAAACAATACTAATACCAAATACAGAACACTAAATTGGGAGCTCTCTGTAATAGTTCTGAAAGAAAATTAAGCAGAGAGGTACCATAACAACACAACCGTCTCAATCCCTAAATCATGTTATCAACCAATGTTCACCAACATTGTTTTGAGGTTGTATTTGCAATGTCGTGTTTGGGTCTTTTGTTCAATGGTATAGTATATCAACGTCCTTTTACTTATATTCATTCTATTTTAAAAACAACATTATCCTGACGTTGACCCAAAGGCGGATGTCATCGCAATGTCGTTGCAACTATATTACAAGCCTTAGGGATCCTGCGGGAAAGGAAGTCCTGAACACCTGTTCGTTCATGTAATTTCCAACCAATCACATGGCAGCATTGCATAAGTTCATGCAGATACAGTAAATGTCAAGAGCAGAAAAAAATGTGGTTTCAGTTTAACTAAAAATGTTCTTGGTACCAAAAAACTAAACAAAACTGAATTTTACAAAAAAAAATTGAATGGGCAGCATTTCTATAGATCAATAAGAGTCAAATGAGAATATCAGACTTGTTCGACTCTGACAGGTACCTGTAGGCTTTTCCCAATCCAATTTCCAGTTTCGGTGAGTCTGCACCTACAGTATCATACAGTACTGTATCTTCGGTAACCAGTACCTCCATGATTTCATGCATTTCACCTCTGGCACATGATTGGTTGATTGGAGAATTGCTTGAATAAGCGTATTTATCTAATCAAGTGGTTGGTGAGTGTATATATGACACAAAATTATTTGATAAATAATAAGATCTGTACTGTCTACTAGATTAAACTGAATACAAACTGAGTTACAGTATTCTTTATATTCCTCTTGTTCATACGACTTTAGTCTGTTTACTGCAGTTGTATCTGTTATCTCCTTATTTTAAAATGTGTTGAAATTTCACTTTCATTTAATTCAAAATTGTAAAGCAATCGCTAAATCAGCAATTTCTTTTGAGCACAAACACAAACAAATCCTAACCCCATTCATCCACATTCATTCTCATTATGTTGATGCATTGGGTCATGAGAAATGAGGAAAAGATAAAAATATACCAATGATTTCATTCAAATAGTGCTAAAAAAAAATTCTGAAAACAAATTCATAAACATGTTACCGCCTTCATCACCAAAACGAATACCTTCATCTTCATCGCCGTCATTATCTGCTAAATCTTCACCCTGTTTTTTAGCATGGGCTCCTATAAATAAATCAGGAAAAGACACAAAGAGGCACAACACAATTCACAATAGTACGATCATCAAGGCAGAAATGGACATTTTGATGCCTGTCACAAGTGTAAGAGGACATTGTACAGTACCACCCCTCGTACATTCAAATGCTTTGGAATGGTTTTGACCTTATATAGAGTTTTACATACAGTTAAGCCAAAAATATATAATACCAAATAAATACACACATAAACCATGTTTAATAAAAACAAACCTAATGAGAGGTTAAAAAAATAACAGATGTAAAAATCCACCCTGAAAGTGAATTAACTTTTTTTTGTAACGATTATTACTTTTTTTTTATGTACATAAGGTCACTTTTTAAAATCTAAATTTCTATTCTTTACATCTCATACCAAAGTTCGCTTTGGTTAACTTTTTCCCGCATTCCGCCAGAATATCATTTTCCTATCTGCTGAAAGCGGTGGCTCTGATAAAGCCCTTACTTCATTTCTACCTAAACAGAATGATGCAATAGTGCTTTAGTCCTTTAATCTAATCAGCTCTCACCTGCTCATCTGTACACCCAAACAAATCAGATGCCAAAGTGTCAACTTTCATGCTACTGTACACTGTCGAAGCCATCATATTCATAGATTGATAATTAGCTGAGCTGACTGTATAGTTAACTGGATTATGCAACTATGAATCCAATGTTTGCTATATCCATTACTTTTACATTGGATTTTACATTAATAAAAAATGCAATTTTCTGTGTTTTTCCCCCCTTGAGCTTTGACTTTTTTATCCTAGGGTTTGCCATAGTATATCATTTGATCTGCAAGATCAGGAACAGGTTTTGCTGTATGCTGGTGTGCTTCCTGGCGCGATTTTCCCATTTTCTAACCGGTCTTATGACTGGCACAGCCTGCAGTGGCTGGGAAGTCTTCTCAAGAACTAAACAGAAGAAACCCCCTTCTGTGGTTTTTTCTCCTTGGGATAACAATGAAACCCAAGAGATACCCCTTGTGATTGTTTAAACGTTTTCTCCTATTGAATGGCCTTGTAGCTATGCTGGCAATGTCAAGCTATTGTATAATACTGCTAATTTCTTACAGGAATAAGAAAAAACAACAACATTCAGCACCAGATCTGCTACAAATATTTCAGTATAAGCATGTTTAAATGTGTTTCAGGGTGGAGTGTACCTTTAAGTGTATATCTTAGACCCAATGAGCCTTCTTATTAGGTTTGTCATTTACATAATTAAATAAACATTCTATAAACAATATGCATATTTACATTTATAACATTTATAAACAATAATGAATAATTATTAATTCATTAAATTTTTCCATCCTGCTTATTCTACTATGTTCTACTACTATTGTCTACTTGTAGAAACATTTATAATATTAAAATATTTGGCAGGAGACTGGATAAAAATGAGGGAAAAATAAAAGCACCTCTTATATTACAGACAGAGTTCTAGATGACGGTATATTAAAAGTTTGACATCAAAATGAGATTTTTGCAGTTTTGAGAAAAACAAGAACTGATAAAGAATATTATGTGCATGTTTTCCTTGGGTTAAAGGTGTAATAAAAAAAACACACAAATGGGCAAATATTACAGTATGTCAAAATTGTTTTGTTTATAGCAGTATGAATATTGTGTGCACTACAACTGCCACCACCACCTACAGTTTTGTCACAATGGATAAATCTGTCTGCAGTTGTTTGTGCTCATTTAAGTATGCAATTTAGTATCAATAATATGTCGATTGAGTTTTTATAAAGAAAAATATCGGAAACCCATGCTTTGTGTTTTTGGGGTGAATCACTGCAGCAATTCGGAACAAGGGAAAAAAGTGTGGCTCTCAAACGCAGCAAATCTAACATTCCCTCTGCTAAAATTCGCAATGCTATGGACAGTAGGATGAAGAGGGAAAAAGAGAAGTGTCGATTTGAAAATGAGAAGCTTCCACTATGGTATTCCATATAGCGTTGAGAAATAAAATTATTACATTCACAACATTCTCACTGCATAATTACCTATTTCACAGAATGCATTGTGGATGTTAAGTGACCCTACCTGTTGTTCATTAATGCTGGGGTAACTGCAGTGCAATTAAACATTCTCCAAAATCCACTAAATGCAATTCGTTCACTCATAGCAGGTGCTGTTTTGTCCAACAGTAAGTTTTGCTTCATTGATCACATAATAGCACAGAAGTGATTTGGTTGCAGCTGCTCTGTGTCATGGTTTCCCTAAAAAGTTTAAAGTTTCTTAAAGGAAGATATATGTAGTGTTTTCATTGTGCCAGAGGCAAATAACTGACCAGAATGTTTAAAAGCCAGAAAATAGAGTTTATCACATTTTGCAGTCTCACTGTTCCTTAACTTTATATTTCTTCGTACAGTATATAATGGGTTTCACTACAAACTGTGATAGATGCTGTTTTCAGAATTTTACTCAATCTGGCTAAATATTATCCTCTGGCAAACCGAGTTGTTTATAAGAAAATCTGTTCTGGGAAAACTTGCAATTTATCCTTCTTTAACAAGCTTTAAACTTTTTTGGCAAAACGCAACAGCAGACATTTTCATATACAGTATTACATATCAAAATGACATCCTAAAAGCTAATCGACGTTGCTTCGTTTTGTCACATGATCAACGTAAAGTAGCACAAAATACCAACTGCTGTAAATGGGATAAAATAGCTGAAAGACACAAACTAACGAACATTTTCCAGTCTAATTTCCCCCATTAACTTTTTAATTAACATGCATAATGTGCGACAAATGTCCAAACTTTTTTCTACCTTGTTTCAATTTGCTGCCAGTACTGTATGACTCAATACAAAAACACAATTAAAGCAGGACTTTCCTAAATTTTTTATTAAAAATCAGCCAACATATTACTGATATTAAATTAAATATTTACACTGGCACAAACACCACTGCAGGCGGATTAATCAATTTTAACAAAACTACGGGAGGGGAATTTAAAGTTCTTTCAAAATAATACAAAAAACACACAGACATGAAAAATAAACCTGCTTTTCTCAAACCTGGCAAAATGTATTTAGCTCATTTTGTAGAGAAACCTATCATTTTACACTCACATATATACACTATAAGTCAAACGTTTGGACACGCCTTCTAATTCCATGGCCTTTCCTGAATTTTATTTTTTTTTCTACAATGTACAGTAAAATGATGCCGAAACATCTAAAATATACAAAAATCTCCTCTGAACATCTGATATTGAGATGTGTCTGCTACATACAGTACTACCTGTTCTGTAAAGCTGTTACAGTAAATGGAGATTTCTGAGGCTGGTAACTCTACAGTAAGTGAACTACAGTATGCAGCAGAGGTAAGTTTTGGACTTGCTGTCCTGGGAGGGTCGTTATGAGAGCCTTATTATGAGAGGCTTAGTAAATGCAACTGACAATACACTTCTTGCAAGAATTAGTCCAGAACAGCTGACCTTCATAGCTTAAAATAACAACTGACTGTTGTTGTTGCTGTTACTTAATTAACCAACGTCATATGTGTTACACCATAGTTTTGAACAAATCCAGTATTGATCTGGAACGTAGAAAATAAATCCAACTTGTGTCCAAACTTTCGACTGGTACTGTATATGTACAACGTTTACTTGAACTTGTGTAAAATAATATCATATATGAATGATCAAATCCTATTTCCTAACCTACCTATTGAGGGAGTTCTACTGTATATAGTACAGTATTTATACAGAGATTTTTAGATAATCAGGTAACCATTAAAAAGAAAAACATCCTCCTCCAGTATCTATAAAGAGAGAAAGACATGTCCCAGTATCTACAAAGAAAACAATATAGTACACGAGTGCAATACCAGTCATTAACCCTTAGATATTAACCTCAATTTGTGTGTGTGTGTGCGTGTGTGTGTGTGTGAAATTATATTGGGTTTATGTGAATAAGAAAGAAAAGAAACCATTTTTCATAGGATGTAGCTATAGTTTTTTTTTTTCAGTTGAATCAGAACTGCTCCATTACAGTCCCATTTACAAGTACTCATCATAGTCTGTTTATAATTATGTCCTGCAATTATAACCTCTTGTCATGATGAACGGAGTTGTCAGCTAATTATGTCACATATTTGACTCACTCTGCTGGTTTACCAACAGCATCAACATGTTGGTGCAGTAGCTCGTTAATGGAAGTTTGAGAATTAGCGGTGACTGAAAAAATATTTTTTAGTCAATCTTTTGCAATTGTATGTAAGGAAAGCCAAAGAATCCTGGATTGTTTTTCTGTGTACAGGCAAATGTTATAATGTTTCCTCTGCACCATGAATGAAAATGGTAAATGGTAAATTCTTTCACTAAAAAAAAAAACCCCAGTCATTAATATATTTCAGGGTGGAGTAATTGCATATGTATATTCCGAGCCTTGAATATAAAACAAGCTATAAAATATTCGCTACAGTACATTATAGCTTTACAGGTATTGCAGCATAAAATGTAAACAGAATCTCATTTATCATATGCTATCTCTTTGTTGATGAATTGCACTTTCTGGGCCTTTCACAGTAATAGTAAATTTGATAAATGATAAATAAATATTTAAAATTCTATGATGCAGCCAAATAGTGACATCCTCCCCCACCCCCACCCCCCCAAACCCAGCTTCTTGACTGAATAAGCCAAATCAAGATGGCTGCATTGCTGCTTTTAGTTTCTAACCACTTTTTATTTCTGTTTTTGACATGTTTTTTTTTTTTTTTAACTGTAATGCAATTATTGGCATTGCTATGTTGCTTACTACGGCTTTTAAAACCAGGATGCCATTTTGTATGAATGCCTCTGAGCGAGCAAATGTTGAACGTGGTCTGTACTTATGTGTACGTGTATGTCAAGGCCACTGAATACTGACTGTGAAAAAAATGTCCTCTTCAAATGAAAAGGTGTTTTTTTTTTTTTTTTTTAAAGAAGTGAGATTTCTGACATTTCTGATTGTCGCACTGAAACCTGGCTTAGTGGGTAGCAGTGTGGCCTTGCACCTCCTCTGTGTGGGTGGAGTTTGCATGTTCTCCCCATGCTTTGTGGACTTCCTGCAGGTACTCTGGTTTCTCCCAAAAGTCCAAAGATATGCAGATTATTATAACTGATGTTTCCAAATTGCCTATAATGTGTGTGCTTGTGTGCCCTGAGATAGACTGGATAAACTCCAGGCCTCCCGTGACCTTGACAGGATAAGCGGTATAGATAATGAGTGAGAGAGACCATGATGAATTAAAAATCTGGCTGAAGTCACATGATTGACAACTAAAGATTACCTGCTGCCATATGTATTGGCTGAGCATAATGAGCTTCTTAGTTATAACAAAGGCACACACGAGGAAAAAAAGGTTAACAAATTGGAATTTTAAGCAAAGGGACGTAGGTCCAGACTAGAGGTGAAAATCTTTCTTTTCCCACAAAAAAGTATTAACTGAACACGTTTGCACATCAGATAGCACGAGATCTTTATGGGTGAAATGAATAAATCGTGTTCCATGTGCACAGGTATTCTGATTTTCCCACAACAGAGCCACAGCAATAGTGCTGGGGTGTGTATATAACTGGGTGAGATCCATTTCGCTGATCAGAAAGACGGATTACTCTAGGACACGGTGCCAAGGAGCCGCCCTCCAAATACACTCCCATATTAACCTCTGTGAGCAGCAACCCATCACAGCCTGTGGTGGAGCGCAAAAGAAATGTGCTCTCTCTCTCTCTCTCTCTCTCCTCCCCGTGACCTCCAACACACTGGACTGATGATGCGCTCGATATCAGCTAAGCACCAGATAGGAAATGTACTCGCTTTGACAAAGGAGAAATACAGCGTGTCAGGGCGATAACTGATTGGAAGCTCTCAGAAAATCTGAAAAAAAAAAAAAAAAAGATTCGCTGGGTTTTCACTGGCGAAACACTGCTTAATAACAATTCAGTATTCTTCAGTTTACAGACTTCATTTCCAATTCTCTAGTGGCTTCCTCTTTCACTTCTTCCCAAGGCTTGCCTTCTGCTTCTATGATAAATTCCTGTCAATTGGAGACACTGAAAGTTTAATGCGCAACTTGGAGGGAATGGATTTGAGGGGACTAAAAAAGGCACTTAGAGATAAAGAGGATTGCAATTTCAAAAAGAAAGGGTGAGCCAAAGTTCACAACACTGTTCAGGAACAAAACAAGCAGCGCATTTTTTTTCCCTTTTTTTTTTTTTTTTTTTCGTTTCCTGAAGGTTAGCAGACAGATTGGCGTTATGCGACACATTAAAAGAACTGCAATGTGCTATTAGTTACTATAGCAGCGAGCCAGCCCGAGCTGGTATAAAATTAAATGGATCTCGTTATTCTATAAAGCAAAGGAGTTGAAGTTAATAAAACAAATAAACCCTTGACAATTTCCTAATGAGTCTGTTTTAGGATGCTATGTTTTTGGGAGGAGGAGCGCTTTAGAAGCGATGCAAAGTGAAAATAACTTCCAGACAACTGGCCCACAACAATTTTATCTTCTTTTTCGTCTTTCTTAAAAAGCTAGCCCTGAGCATTTCTATGGGCACTAGCAACAAAAGCTATTTGGAGGCTAAGTCGTTAGCGACAAGATATACTGGGCCAGTATATGAGCAGCGGGGGGAACTGAATGGGAACTTCCTGGCTAGGCTGTGTCTTGCATTTCAAGTCAGAATGAATGAGGCGCCAGCACTGAATGCAAAACTCCTGCCAGGACCGGGTTTGCAACACATTTAACAGAGCTGTTCCATATCAATCAGATGGGACATCCGGATTCTTTTTTTTTTTTTTTTTTGCTACCGCTGTATTGCTTACAGTTTCTCTGTCCTGCACATCCACACAATCCTACACAGCCCCACTTAATGCTTTCCTCTGCAGCTGGATAGATCCGAGCTACCCGAACCTCCCAATTCCATGCCATGTTATCGCTCAACCTAGCACGTATTGGCATTTTCATCACACTGGCAATCTGTAGTGTTCTGCTACAGGATGACATTTTTATTTTATTTTATTTTTTTACCCAAGATCCAACCTCAATGTGCTCCTAAAATTCACAGCGATTTCGAAGAAAGGCTTTTTTTCCCCCACAGCCCTTGTGCTGATCACTATGTAAATCAGATCTGTGCTCTGATGCTGCAAAATTATTCTCTCTCAAACGATTAAAGAAATGATTGGGAGCATAAATTCCTAAATAGGTTTCTAGCTAATAAAGCAATTTTTGTTTCAGTCCCCACTTGAAACATGAGAAGAATGGCTCCCTGAAGAGAATGCTGTAAAATGCATGCTTATATGGCAAATCTGGATCAAACAAATGAGAAATGAATTACTGCAAGTGCAATAATTTTACCTTGCATTGTAAGCGGCATTATTAATGTAAGACCTAACAGCACATGGGGGATTATACATTTGCTGTAGTAATTAACTTAAAGGAATAAATAATTCTCAGGACAAGTGATTAGGCAGAAAACGGGCTTATAGGTGGTGCTGAAGGGTAATGTAGTTTTAAAACAGACATTTGAAGATATTGTTCTGAGCAAGAGAAACTGACAAAATGACTGTCATGTATTCTCCCTTGCAACACAGCGAGTGCTTCTCTTGGGTAATTTCTTTTTTGGTGGCTCATATCATGTGTTTTTGCTTGTTTTCCATGTTTCCACCCGAGTCGTGACATTAACTGATTATCCTTTTATGGTCAACTGATCCTTTACATCCTGATGTACTTCACGATGTACTTCCTACTCCCTGTTGATTAAGATAACTTCCCTCAACAAAATCCCTCTATTCAGAACTCCGCGCAGATGTCGCTTCCTCTGTGCATTACCCTGGCAGCTTGGATAGGTGTTGCTGCTACTGCGGAATTTTCACACTTCTGAAATAAATATATACTGACAAAAACTGACACGTATGCAAAACATATACTATTAAAATGTATACTGTGTAACTTGTGGAGGAATGTGATTTCAGATCTCTAAATATTATGCAGATTAATAGTCTATGTAATTAAAGATTAATTGATAAATAAATAAATAAATATAAATGTAAATTACTTACAAATGGCTGACTTAAATTATTATTTAATATCAATAAAAAAAGACCTCCTTTACATTAATAAATGGTGCATGAAATTAATGCCAGGTCTCCTCTGAACGCCATGCCTTGTTTTTTTTTTGGCACTATAGCGAGGAACAATGACTGATGGGTAATTTTTCTTCTCCACTTCAAAAGCGCAAAAAGCAATGGGCCATTGTTCACTTGTGCCCTACGCTGTTCACAGTGCCTTTTGAACTAAGCGCGTTCCTTCTCTAACGGGAAGTCGTTCCCTGCGAAGTGGGCGGCACAGGGTACGGGCATGTTAAGTACGATTCCAACATATGAATTTCCTTCTACAAAATCTATTCACATCACTTCCTCAGAGTGTTACTCTGGTTACTTAAGCACCTCGGATACCTGTTGCTTCTTTTGTGGAAATTTCACACTCACTCATCGCGGGGACCTGGAGCCTATCTCAGGAGGCTTAGGGCACAAGGCGGGGTACACCCTGGACAGGGTGCCAATCCATCGCAGGGCACACACACACATATACACTCTCACACACTCATTCACACACAATGGGCAATGCCAATTAGCCTAACCTGCAGGTTTTTGGACTGTGGGAGGAAACCGGAGTACCCGGAGGAAACGCACCAAGCACGGGGAAAACATGCAAACTCCATGCACATTCCTTCACTAACCATTCATTCAGTGAAATTGCTTAAAATGACCTATGCCTAAAGGAACACGTGACAAATTTTGACCTTATCTTTTGCCCCCATCCCTGGCAGGGGGCAGGGTGGCAAACAAACGATTAGATGAACTTCAGTGCAGTTTACTCACTTCGAAACCTATCATTACCGGTATGATTGTACTTGAGCATAGTGCAGATTGCAGGTTTTTTCCCTCCATCTTCTCTTGTTCCTTTTCAGCTTAAAACAAGCGATATTTTTAACAACAGGTTTCACCGCTTTGTTTTCTTTGTGAGTCTCCGGGGCTGAGTGGATTGACAGAGACAGAGGATTCGAAAGGGCGATCAACAGGCTTGGAGAGCTGATGAGTTATTGTTGCCTGGCAACAGTTCCTGCTGGTTTTTACATCATGCTAATTTCTACAAATTTACATGAGATTACAGGTTCATGTGCAGAAACCAATAAAGCACTTCTTTCCATGGATCAAAAAGATCAGGGTCTACAAGGTAAAAACAATAATGATAATCACGACCTTGTTTACAATACATCGTGCTTTTGATGCCTTTCACTGACCTGTCATTATAATAAACTATGTACTTTGATTATTATCATTTATTTTAATTTATTTATTAAATTACAAAGCAAACAGCACCCATTATTTGTACTGGTAACAAGTTCATGTAATTATCTCAATAGCTTTGATAAAGCTTTTTAATTGCAGTTTAATCTCTGCATGGCACTTAAAATGTCTCATTTCTCTAGATCCATGCATTGCTACATAACGCTAATGATTTCTTGGCAGTGAAAAAGCTGCGATGTCCCCGCTTCATCAAAATCAAAGTATCAATCATAACCATGATTGTTCCATAATACACTGCATCCCTAATTCTCATAACGGTTATGATGTATTTAGGTTACAGCAGTTTGAGCAATGTTTTTAGCTTACTTTTCTTTAAAAAAATTTTTTACATCTAGGCAAGGAATTAATTAATTCAGTCATTCATCTTCTATACCGCTTCATCCTTGTATTCAGGGTCGCGGGGACCTGGAGCCTATCCCAGTAGACTTGGGGCACGAGGCGGGGTACACCCTGGACAGGGTGCCAATCCATCGCAGGGCACACACACACACATACACACACACTACGGGCAATTTGGGAACGCCAATCAACATAACCTACATGTCTTTGGACTGTGGGAGGAAACCGGAGTACCCGGAGGAAACCCACCAAGCACGGGGAGAACATGCA
>JAQQZT010000002.1:10381232-10397184 GCA_030068275.1 Clarias platycephalus
GTGTTGATGATGTCACATCGTTCTGAACAGCACTCCACTTCCATGTTCAGGTACGGCTGGCGAATCATATTTGATTCGAGAGCACCTTTTAAAGTAGACTTGAGCATGGTACTGTATGCTGACCTGTGCCTGTGCACCAACTGTTCATGTTATGCAAACATATTCAACTTTGGGTTCAAGGATCCCAGCGTCGTGTTTGGGCCCATAATGTTTAAGCACCTGGCGGACCACGCGTTCATGTTTAATTTTAAAAGCAATAGTTTCTTTTGTGTGTTTTGACCTTTTCATCCACATGCCAACTCCATCCAAAACTTCTTCCAGGGTGAAATTTGGAAATTTTCAGTGTTGACATGTGGACAGGAAAAACATTGTTTTTGGCTTGTAAGAGCATTTGATGCATGGACTGGTGCTCTTGTGTTCAAAGTCAGAGTGTGACGCACTTAGTGCAAACTTTTTTCAGGCTTCTTTCATGGCCGCTTGTTGGTTTGGCATTCTTTGGCAGCCTGTTTTTATTACTATTTTTTTCTGTCAATTAAGTTTTTATGAAAAAAGGAGGACAAGACTGACTGCAAGAAATGAATCAAGCAAGACATATATTTTAAGTGTTTGAATCTTTGTAGGTGTGAGCTGCTAAACTGCGTTACAATTGTTTTAGACAGAGCTGCAGTGCTGCAGAAGCACAATGTATTCTAAATATTTATATGGATATATTCGAGGCAAATGAGAAAAAAAGACAAAAGAAATGGACGGAATACACAAAAAAATGATGCTGGGAATTTAGTGAGCATTGGCTCCATGTTCGTTTTGTGATTCCTACATGCAATTGGTAAAGGATTTAACACGTTCCGGTCCAGTAGGTGACGGGATTGTAGCAGATGCCCATAAATTTAAAAGAAGAAGAAAATGCAATACTCTCACAAAATACGAGTATTTGCATTATGCATGAGTCTTGTATGTTCTGCAAAAGCTGTGGCATAATGAACTATTTTAAAAAGTTTTATCGATGAAATTGCATAATCTATTAAATTGAACAAACTCAGAAAAACTGTCTTATAGGTGTGAAAGATTCTAAGTTTCTGATTGTGAAGTGAGGACTACGTGAATGTCCCTACTCATTATAGCACAAGATGCAGAGCATCACATTTAGATTACATGGAAAGAAAACCCCCATACAGCGAATCTCTTCAGTGATTGTGTTCTCTAATGATCCTGTAATCATTGCGTTGATCGTGCCAAATTTGCAGTTCTGAGCCTTCTCGAGTAATAACGTTCCCTAAAATGTTCTGGCTTTTTTTTAAAAGCATGTTTGAAGCTGACAACATATCAGTTCATTTTCATTTCTTTCCCAACATATTAACAAGCTATGTCGGAATTTTTGTGACTTCATCAACATGGATTTTTAGTTCTTCCATGAGCCTGACTCATGTCTACAGTACAGTACTGTACATATATGCTTTCTGAAGCATGCTTTTATGACATTTCTATGGCTTTAATTAAGACAATGTAAATCACTTTCTACAGAAGTCTCCATACAAGATTGAGATTGCGTGTTCGTTAAATGTTAGGCAATAGGAATGTGAGCATAATAGTGATGAATGCAATCACATCCTTTTTATACCCAAATTATTTGGTTTTCTTTTAGACTTTCCACATCAAAGAAGCTGTTTAACATTTACTGCCTGGCACCTTGGGGTAGCCATGTCGGTTCATTTTATTCAAACGGATCAAAAGTAAACACTGATCCATAATGCAGATAATTATGCCAAACAGATTTAAAACTTTAAACAAACTTTGTTTTCCTCAACAGATGATTATTTTGAGGTTCCAGAGCCCTGAGGCTTGTCTATGCAAGTTTAAATTGGTTTAGGGGAACAAACATTCGGTATTGAATATATCACTCTCCTCATAATTATTCCAACATTCAAATTGCTGATTGAGAGCTCTGCACTGATCCCTTTAATGCGACGATTAATCAACTGTGATGTTACACATGCACTGTCACTAGCAGATGAATCCCTTTAATAAGCTGAATTCAGAGGGCTGTTTAGGAGTCTACATTTCATGTCACCAGTCGCACTAACGCTGGTGTACGGCCGGGATTTCAAGTCGTCTACAATAAAAATAACGATACGTACATCTTGGAATACTATATAAACATTGCACATAGCGAGATAAATGAAGAGCTGTGATCGCTGCTGTATCAAATAACATTCAGTCAGAGAAGGATGACTTTCTAAGAAAATCCTTATTATGTGGAGTTGTTCCGCAGCTGAACTGCTATCGGAGTTGCAGCAGAAGCATCTTTGTCTTTATACAAGGAAAAATACAGCGATAAAATTTAACAATCTTATGGTGTTTTATATGACACTAAAAATGTTTCATAATTTCCAGTTAAAATTAAAGGCTCCAGGAGAGGTTTAAACAATGACATAGAATTTATTTATTTATTTATTTACTAAGAATTATTTAAACATTCCTTTCACACCGGACTACAAAACTCACCATAAATGTTTTTGGCCAGGGTTTGCAGCACTTTTCGGATCAGCGATATAAAACGAGAGACCAATATACAGTACTGTAAATTTGCTTTATATTTACCACCAGGTGAAAGGTACTGACCTCCTTCTTTTAAACAACAGTACATGAAAAAATAATGCTTTGTATTAGAGAGATGGGAGAAAGAAATCGAGTCAGTGACTTTTTTGAGTGATTCGTTGGCTGATATTTTAAAATGTATTGTTTAATTATATATACTTGCATTTGAAGTGGTAACATTACTCCGTAATCCTGCAGGTGGTGCGGTCAAAATATTGCCCCAGCACAGCATCTTGTGTGGTAGGAGCAAACTATCTGCTAAGTTTTTGTTCAGAATTCTGACAAGATCCTTAAAAAGTTATAAATCAAAATGGATACTTACAGAATCGCAATACAAATCAAGTTGGCAACTATCGTGATAATATTGTATCGGGTGATTCCCATCCAAACTACTGTGTGTACACGCATAATTAAGCAACAAATAAGTTTAAGTACTTGAATGTTATTATTTGGCCTGGTTTTTATCAGAGTGGATGAGGTTTCGTCACTGCATCGGGGAATTCGGTCATTGTGATCTGGCAACCCAGATGAACACAAGTGGCCCAAATATAACACCGTATAACAGCAGTACACTGCACTGTGGTGCAAAACTCTGATTCGTATACAGTATGTGTCGAACCATAGTGAGTGACCGCTACGGACCCCTACGATCAACTACAGTATGATCTGTTACATGCCTAATTAATGTTGCCATCATGTTGGGTAAATATGACATTTAAATTTTATATTCCAAGGAAGTTTATATTTCTAGGAATGTATAAAAATATAAATATTTCTAAAAAAAAATAAAAATAAAACATGGCCTATAGTTATAGTTATTTAGAATCTGGTACTGTACTTTCACCACAGCCACCGAGTCGAGACCTTCTTGTTAACTAATTTGCATGCCTCGAATTCAAATATGGGAAAAGCTATCTAAGACAATTAGACTTTTGTCCTTGACCCTATTTGGAATCATTTTGGAGAAAAAAGTTAATTTGCTGGCTCTAATTCCATACAAATCCTACGTGCATTCATCCACTGGTTCTTGAGGTACCACACTAAAAGGAATTTAAAATGTACAGACAAATGTACAGACAAATTATTGCCTTGAGAACATGAAAAAACCTGAACTGCATGGTTGACAATAATAAAAAAAGGTACTTCAGGATCCATTTACTGAGTGAAATTGATTCTTGTAATTCATTCGCTATTTGGGTCACTTTGTGTGTCACATTCAAATATTATTGTGATTTTTGTGTGTGTGTGTGTGTGTGTTTATCTGTACGAATACCCAGAACACATTGCACTTCTACAGTCCTACAGCTCTGCCCTGCATCTTGCAACCAAAAATATACAACATGTTTGGATCGCTTCCTGCAGTTCCAAGGTCGTCTCACTTTCTCACTCCAATTGAGCTTGATTTCTGGACTGAGATAACCTCACTCAGACAGTCTCAGCCCAGTTATTCCAGTCTGCAGCTGAGTGCTACTGCGTTGCTCTCACCTGCCAGACGTTCTGTACGTAGATTCAAACTGAGTGCATACCCAACATTTTACTGGCACCTTTATTATAAGTGTTTGTAAAACAGAAAGGCATGACCTTTATATCTTAATTGGAAAACATGGCTACACAAGGAAATGAGTTACAAAAGCTGACATTAGATCTGAAATCTCTGTGGGTTTCTACTCACTCACTCATTTTCTATACCGCTTTATCCTGTATTCAGGGTCGCGGGGACCTGGAGCCTATCCCAGGAGACTTAGGGCATGAGGCAGGTACATCCTGGACTAATCCACAGGGTGCTAATCCATTGCAGGGGCACACACACATACAGTACACACACTCACTTTGGGAACGCCAGTTAGCCTAACCTGCATATCTTTTGCACACTGGGAGGAAACCGGAGTACCCGGAGGAAACCCACCAATCACAGGGAGATCATGCAAACTCCATGCACACCGAGACGGGAATCGAACCCGGACCCTGGAGGCGCAAGGCGACAGTGATAACCACTACACCACCGTGCTGCCCTGTGGGTTTCTAATATATTTATAATTGGAGTTATTGCATGCGGTTGAACTAATTCAGTCAGTCATTTTAATGGCTTGGGCTCCTACAAAAAGCAATAGTAATGAAACCCAGTTAGCTTTTTGCCACAGTACTGTCACAATGATTACGTCAATGATCATTGAGGTCATTGTCATTTTTTCATCTTTAACTCTTTTATAGTGGCCTCTTGAATCCTTCTAACTTCTCCCTTTTAATAGTGTATACACTGAACACATCTGCACAATAAACAATGGACTAATGATTTCACTAACGATGTGTTATAATAATATACTGTATGAATCGCTGGTTTTTACATTTATATACATTAACTGGATATAAATTGGAAACTCAGACCAGTATGTGTAAAAGATTTGTCTGTAAGATCACAAGCTCACAACACGCACTAAATACTTGTGAAAAAACTGGTGCATACTACAGCTTTTGATTTAGTAACGTACAAGGCAGTGTCTGTACACATCTACTGAATGTAGTCACTTGGAGAATAGCAATTGTACAAGTAAATTATAAGACCAAAGGGCAGGTATTAAATTTGTATAAGCCAGTTTCTGCAATCGGAAGATTGGAAAAAAAAAAAAAAAAAAAGGTTTTAAAAAAAGTTCTTAAATTATGCCTCAGTAACTCAAAATAATAAGAAAGTTTGATTCTCAGAATGACGGGTGAACTTAACCAAGTTAAAGTTGGCTTTGTAAAGACATGCAAGGCATGTGCCACCTCTCATTCCAACAGGATTTAAAGTCAGTCAGAAAAAAAAAAGGTTTTTCGTTCATGCATATTATTTGTTTTTCAATGCATCTTCTCACCTTTGCTCTGTATTACACCTGACACTCGATTATGCATGTGTGCCGGTTGCCACAGCTGCTGTGAACAAACAGTACATGCAAAATCTCATTTCCTTACTCTTCCTTCTCAAACTTTGCAAAAGATATGATTTCCTCAGTAACTGGATGTACAGTTTCACAAACCGTATATGAAACCTGACCTGTTTAATTTGAAATCTTAGTAAATCAAAGGAATCATTGTATAAGCGCTTATTGTATTATGTTATATAAGAGCTACTGTAAATATTGTGCTAACATTATTTACATTAAAAATCATTAAAATGAGAAAGCAACACTTTACATAACAAAAAATGCGTAAAATTCTGCTTGTTCGGTATGTTTTTTGCTGCTTTGGAATATACAGTAAGATCATTTAGTGATTTGACATGAGCACCCATTAATTAAGACAGACTATGATGAGTATTATGGTTGGTTAGTACACTGGCTTCCCCCCCCGCAAAAACTGGAATGCACAATATAATGCTTCAGTATTCCACAGTGTGTGATATATTTTAATCGTCTTAAAAACATAAAATTACCATTAAGGACCTTGGAGCATCCAAATTCAACTGATAATTACTGCAACCTTGTGTAAATCAAGAAAGAGCAACATCTACTGTAGTTATTACGTACTCAAACAAACATACAGACTAAACTCATTGGAAGTCAGACATTCTTTACCACTCTGCTGCTTGTTCATATATAACATCGTAAAACATACAGACATAATTCATCTGCACTCCAATTTCCATGTTGCCCATTCCAATTAGTGCTCTGATTCCCAGGATGATGGAGTTATGGCGCTGACTTTAGAGAGGACGTACCAGTCACTCTCTTCTCTTTTTCGCTTCCCCATGATGGCTTGCTTACATACCTCCTTTCCTACATATTTTCTTGTTGGGTTTTCTGGCACATTCCTTGGATATTCTTTTGACTGTGAAATGAATAAAAGACTACAAAATAACAAAAGTCTCTGGAAGAAAATCGGGAGGACACATGCATCAAATTGTTTCAGACCACCATCTCCCTTCCTCCCGTCAATATCAACCAGAAAAACAAGGTAAAAGGTGTTAAGACAATTCACTGGGGTATCTTTTTTTTTTTTTTTTAGGTATGTACTGTAATTCTAAAAATATTGGAACAGATTTGCTGCAGGTCGGGACACAGGAAGCCTTGTTTCACATGCACTTCTATATAAGACCCGTTACAACCATGAAGTCGGCTGAGCCTTTTATTATTGCGTTGCCTTTACCGTATATGTTGGTGTTACAAAGCAGAACTTATTATTTTTAAGTCTGAGCGAAATAAATGTATTTATTATGTATTTTGTAGTATGTATTTAAATGTATTTTGTAATAAATTTTTAGGAATAGTGTTTTTCTCAAGTATGTGGTGAAGAACATTGACATGTTTTTAAATTTTATCATCTTGAGCTTGGTTGTGGTATCCATGTGCCACTCTTATTTTTCTTTACTGCTGAGCTTTTAAATACTAAGGCGGCAGAAACAGGGGAAAGGATAGTAATGGGTCTTACATGGCTAGGACTGATGCTACAGGCCTCTTGTGTTCCTGCATCTTTAACCAACCCTACAAAGGATCAATGTACATCAAGAAGGCTGATCTCTAATCTCTAATCCCCAGAAGAGTCAAGACAGTGAGGAGAGGGAGGTGCACCAAGATCATTAAATCCAATCTTTATATCCGATTATAATCTGAGTTTTTGTGCGTTTTATTTTTTCCTTTTCATGATTGATTACATTTTTTTTTTTTAGCTTTATCTTAAAAGACACAAAAGAGGAACCCATTAACAGTGGCATGGAAGGGAAGAGCTGATGAAATGACATCATGGGAGATCAAGTCAAGATGTAGTAACAAGGTGGACAGACACAGCATGCGCCAGACAAATCATGCTTCAAACACAATACATGGTGACAAAGAAGGAAAGAAGTGAAGAAGAATTGTTTTTCCTGTTTACCCAACACACTCACCATCTTCGGTTGGCACATATATGTTGAGGTACAAACAATCCTCATTTTGCTCCTGTATATATGTGGCGACTATATCCAAGTTAAAAGTGAACCAGATGGGCATCATGATCTCAGGCACGGCGTTGTGGATGTTTTGCGGGCATACGGGCGCAAAGTGTGTGGCATTTTTGATGCCGGACCATGATGAGGGCGGCTCGGGGGGCAGGAACCGCTTCTCGGCCACGGGTGGTGCCGCGTAAGGCACACCCAAGTACTGGTCCACAGGGCCCAGGATCTCGCTGGGAAGCGGAACGCGCATACCGCGTAGCTTCCCGTAATGTGTGTTCACTGTGGGGTAGTAGGTCTGCGCCCGTGCCAGTGCCAAAACTGAGCAAAACAACCATATCCACAGCCCGGTGGCATGGCATCCAGGCCAGACCACTGAAAGCCGGTTCCTCTGCGCTGTTGGCCACATGGTCTGTGAGAACACAAAGATGCCGACAAACACTTTTCCCTCAGCACGTGCCTCCGTCCTTCAGGCCCTCAACTCGTATTCTTTTCATCGGCCACGAAGGAGGGGCTGCGAGGCTTAAAAGGTGTAAAAAAAAAAAATTTTTTTAAACTTTATTCCTGTTCAGAATTGGGTGTTTATTCGCTGTCTAGTCCTCGTGTTGAATCTTCTGTCCTGCACGGGAAGAAGAAAAAAGGAGAAAAGAATTAATGATAATTGCCACAGAGCTAAGTACTCCCATTTATATGTCTTTCTTCCTTTACTACATTGTCTCACTTTTATAGACTCAGCATGTGATTTGTGGTGCCACTATAAACCAGCACCGTGGTCTAATGCTGACGATCTGCACAACCCAGAGATTGTGCACCTGGTTATTAGGGATTTATTGCAACAGCACTGTTTGTATACATTTTTATCTGTTTAGTCTCGGTTTTTAAATCTAGACTAAAAACGTCTTTTTCTAAACAAGGCCTTTGTGAATATTTTTGGGGAAAAGAACCAGATCTGGATTCACTGGCTCTCAAATGTTCATTCAGGTTTGTTGAAGACAGAGTGGCTGGAAGCTTTATGTCCCAGGGTGCCCTCATGTCTGTGTTTCCTCCGGGCTCTGCCTTTTAGTTTTGTTGTCATTGTTAGTCTTGCCGGAGTCCCTGCTTGCTCTCCGCACAAAATGTACACTGACCTTATCCATTACGTAACAGTGAGTATACCTTATTATGTGTTTTTCTTGTCCTGTCTCTCTCTCTTTCTCTCTTTTTTTGAGCCACACATGGCATTCCAGAGTTACAAGTGACCCTTTTCGCCCTCTGGACCTGCTTGGTCTTTCCCAGTGCCCGCTTTCTGGTTAGAGTTCTCATCACTTGGAGACCACTGAAGATGGCTCCATACTGTATGTAATGCTTACAGATAGATGTTGGTAACCTCAAAAAAGTTTACTTCATGTAGTTAAAACAAATATATTATATCCTAAACTTATATGTCTATAAAACTGCATTGTGACACTATCAATTGTTAAAAAGCACTGAGCAAATAAAGTGTAATGAAATAATTGGATTGAATTGAATGAAGTGCTTCAAATATCTGTGTGTGTGTCTGTAGTCAAGCCAGAGATTTTTGTTTTTTGTCCCTGTGGGACCCCAGTCCCAGTGCACATCTCTAGACTGCCTGTGAAGATGTTCTGTGAATATTTCTTATACAAAAATGATAAATAAATAAAAAAAGCTGTGGCATTCATATCTTTATTTCTATCTGTTTGAATGCATGTCTGTTCATTCTGAATAATGTATTCATATTCACTTATATCCCTACTGAGAATAATTATCCCTGTACAACTCTGTCTTATGAGTTGTTTCTATGTCAGACATGCCCGACTGTTGTGAGTGTGTGATGGTGCAGAATAACAGAACACAGATGTGAGAAACTACTTTTATTTCTCGAAATAATCCCCTGATACACTAATGTACTTATACCAGTGTTTCACTAGATAGCTTGGATACCATCAAGGCAGGAAGGTTTACCAAAGCCGTGATCAGACTGCCTGCTCCACATCTATAATGCTGGCCTCCCTGGAACTCCCTTAATGTACCAAACATCTGAAAGTCACCTGGAGCGAGGTCGGGATCAACTGTGGCTATAACTCCCGGCCGAGTCTCTTTAATGTGCGAGTGGTGTTCGTGAGAGATTGTGTGCAGAGTTCCAACGGACAGACGCATCTATTATCTGTCAATTTTAAAGGGTCAGGTGTTCCAGTCGCTCAATGTTAACGGGAACGACTCCAGTGGGCTCTGAGCCACCGCTGCCGAGATGGTCATTCCTGGACATACGTGCTTTCTTGCGGGTAGGCGTCTCATCACATTACTACAGTATGCTTGAAATTACTGTACACCAAAAGTCCCAGTTTGAGTTGAACACCCTTTGTATATAAAAAGGTCCTTTCCTTTTATCAGTCACATGAAATGAATAAAGGTCCCACCTCACCTTTACAACTACCACACCTGAACCTTATAGATGAAGATGTGTGAAATAACATTTGCAGCCAAAGCTCTCCGGGCCTGTCTTGAAAGATCACATTTGCAAATGCTATAGGGGCACTGTGCACTGTAAATGCTAATCAGTGTCAGAGTGAAGGGAGTCCCTTGCGGGGGTGAAACTGCGGTCCAAACAGTACTGATCAATTTTCAGTTCTTAAAGCTTAAAACCTTCAGCCCTCAGCCATTGCCCCATGGGCCTGGAATGAAAAACAGAAGGAAAGGCAGAGTTCTCGGGCTGGATATTGCATCGCGAACCAACTGCGTGAATGATTTATAATGTATTGGCACCCTGTCAAGGGTATGCCTGAGAGAAGCAATATGAATTTTTCCTCAAGGTGCACTTATCACTGAGTCACACTTCTCTCTTGCTCAAAGCCTTCATGTGTATCCTCCACATCATGCATGTGAACCTCATCTAAACACACTTATCACCCTCAACAAAATGGGCGGTGAGGGAATGTGAGGCCCAGAGGGAACGGGTTGACTTAAACACAGGAAACACAGCTCAGTTGGTACATCAAACTCTTTTCAATATGCTGTAAACATAATGTTTTTGTTTTTTTTTCTCCCAATGTGTATCACTTTCAATGAACTGAAAGGTACTCAGAAAGAAAGATTGCTTTTGGTTCCCTTGACTAAAACTCCACATTAAGTCCATGATTTATAAATTATTTTGAAGATCAGTGCAACTGACAGACTCATTCTCACTAAGCTTCCATTTAATTTAGGACGTTACCTGCTGACATTTTTTAAATCGAGGCTATGATGAGCAATGCTGTCTCAAATGGCAGCTTATGTCAAACACAATTACATTATTCATGTTCGTATCGGCTCTCAAAAAGAAGCATGCTAAAAGCCGTGCATAGCCGGTGCCTGCCTAATCGCAGCAAAATATTATCGGGCGTGTAAATGGCTTCACAGCTGTGTTGTACTTACTGTGATGAATTAAGCAATTGAATTGGTTTGAGCGACTCAAACTCTGGCGTTGCGTTCAATATTAATCTGCAAATATGCAGCGCTTCATTCTATAAACATGCTGCAGGATGAAATGCACAGCTTGCGCTCATCGGAATCAACCACAACACCCGTGTGGTGTTCAAGTCACGTGACTGGAAGTGACTCTGAGCACCTGCTGAATTCCTGGCCGGGAGAAAAGCACAGGGCATTTGCTCCCAGCCAGTTTTCCCAGAAACTATTAAACGGCTCTTCTGCTAGCCCTTAAGCCTAGTCATAAATACTGGCCACTGACAGACTGCTCAGGCTGAAAGGGGTTATTAGTGGTCGTGATCTCCTGTATGTACATATGTACATGCACATTAAACGGTTTCTCCCTCCTAGTCTCTCTTTTTCTCTCTCCATCTTTGCTTCTCTAAAAGCATGTCAGACCTGCCACTCATCTACCCTGTAGAACCTCCACGTCTAAACTATATCTGACAGCTCAAAGAAAAAGAAAAAATCCAGACAATGTTTTATGATACTGTGCAAAGAGAAAAAAAAAAAAGAAAAAAACTATGCTACAGTACAATTGATGCAAGCTTAGCATATCCAGCCATGACTAGAGGTTCAAGTCAAATTCAATACAATTCGATCTTATTCGTATAGCGCTTTTAATAACTGTCATTGTCGCAAAGCAACTTTACGCAATCAAAAGAATATGAATCATAATGATCGGATTGTCCCTGAGCAAGCCGAGGGCGACGGTGGCAAGGAAAAACCCCTGAGATGGCAGAAGGAAGAAACCTTGTGAGGGACCGGACTCAGTAGGGAACCCATCCTCATTTGGGTGATAACATGGTCAATGGGATTACATTTCCAATAGGAAAGATTCCTGCAAAAAAAAAAAAAAAGGCTTGTGCCCAAAAAAAAAGTGGTCCCAGTGAGTTCACAGCCAAATCACTGGTGTTAAGTAAACACCTGCTGGGTACATTCGAAAACAATGTCACTACACTGTTCTCCCGATATTCACTGTAACTGTTAAAGCTGATTATTTTGCTATTTTTGGCTAGGGTAGTTGTAGTGCACTTTAATTTGCAGAGAATAGACACGCACAAAAAAAATTAAGTAAACCCTCCAGCAGACATTGTGTAGCAGCGTCTGATGTAGATCACTGGAGCTCATTTAACACTGCTCGTTCAACTAGTTTTGTGTTTCTTACTTTCTTTCTTCTTTTTTTTTTAAATCAGGAAAATGGTGCGACTTTGAAGAAAGCCACTTTGCTGAATGGCATTAAGTGCATTTGTTAGCTCTAAAAGACTTATTTGTATTTTCAAGAAAGTCCTATTTACAAAAAGGAAGAAAGTGGGGAGTGTAAAGAAATCCACTTTACCAATGAGACTTAAGTCTATTTGCAGGCCCATTACGGCTCTGAAAGCTCATTTCACCTGTTGTAGCGTTTTGTACTTTCCCTGTCGGTATATTTGTTTCTTCTACACCTTGGTTTAGAACTTGATTCATATCCCGCAGTACTGTTTAATAATCATTTTACTTAAATAATACATCAGCTTTCAATGCTAATGTTCATGTAGCTTTTACACAACATACACTCAGGTGCATTAGAGGTATTAGTTTGCCTAAGGACTTTTTTTTTTAAAGTTAAAAAGTAATTACGGACTCAAAAAAAGTAGGTTGAACATTGCTGTGAGCACTTCAGTAACACCTATTAATCATAACTCTGATTTCTGGCTGCCAGCAAAATGGCACGCCGCACATGGGGTGATGGAGAACAGAAAGAACTGAGCTGGTGGAAAAGCACCTGAAAAACTCGACTGTCCAAATGATTGTTCTGCACAAAGAACCTGTCAATGTTTCAAATGACTTCCAAAAAAATTTTTGTTTCAAGTTTTTTTTTTTTTTTTTTTTTCATTTTATTTCACTTCGAGAGGTAATCAACAATGACCAAGCGTTCAAACTGGCACTGTATTTGGTACCTGCCTGCTGTGAAAAATGTCGCTTTTAATCAAAGAAACTGACGTGTTGGACATATAATAAACATTTGTTAAATGTCAAAATATATTCGCACATTACAAATAACCCTGGCAGGAGAAATAAGAGTTTGTGCACTGCTTAATTTTGGCATGATATCAAGGACAAGTTCAACGCCATGCACCTATGCTGCAAGTGACACTTTTATAAAATCCACTTCTAAAAGCCTCTTTTTGAAAAAGCGAAAAGCAATGAAAGATTCCTGAAAGCCTTAACAGACAATCCTCGAGTGTTTTCCTGTATTGTATCTCACTCTTTCCAAAGAGCTTTAGCTGCTACTACCGTACAAAAAAAAAAAAAGACATCTTCTGCCTCATTTTCTGCCTATATAAAAAGAACTCTATTCAATACTTTATTTGGATTGTCATTTTGCTTTCATTTACTCTTTCAAGGGCAAAAATTGTAAGCCATGAAAGTGGTAGTAGAGTTTGGTTGACCAGTGCAAATGCTTAAATAAAAAAAAAAACATATATTATGTTTTATTTATCCTTAATATTTATCCTTAACCATGCCCTGGGCAACGCTATATGAACCTGGAATCACTTTGAGATTGCAGATGAACAGACAAATAAATACATACACTCCCTGGCCACTTCGAACATCAGTACATCAGTTCGAACACAAATATCGAATCAACCAATAATATGGGAGCAACCCAATGCATTGAGGCATGTAGACATGGTCAAGATGATCTGCAGAAGGTCAAACTGAGCATCAGAATAAGGAAGAAAGATGATTTAAGTGACTTTAAACGAATGAATGTCATGATTGTTGCTGTCCGAAAATTTGTCCGAAACTGTCGATCTATTGGGATGTTCATGCACAACAGTAACGTCTATTAAATAACGTCTTATTAAAACTAAGGGTATGTGGAAGGAAATTTCAACACATGACACATCAAACATTGAAGCAGACGGGCCACAACAGCAGAAGACCACACCGGCTGCCACTCTTGTCAGAAAAAAAAAACAGGAAATTGAGGCTACAATTCACATGGGATCACCAAAATTGAACAACAGAAGTTTTGAAAAACGCTGTCTGGTCGCAGTTTCGATTTCTGCTGTGACATTCACATGGTTGGAGTTGGTGTAATTCCTGGCATGGATTCATGTTGCCTTGATCAATGGTTCAGACTGCTGTGGGGGGTGTAATAGCGTGGGGGATATGTTCTTGTCAAAAAGCTAAAAACATCTCAAACTAGTTTCTTGAACATTACAATGACTTCACTGTACTCCAGTAAACAGATCTCAATCCAATACAGCAGCTTTGGGATGTGGTGGAATGGGAGATTTGCAGAGAGAAATCTACAGAAACTGTGTGATGCTACTATGCCAGAATCTCAAAGGAATGTTTCCACCACGTTGCTGAATCTATGGCACAAAGAATTAAGGCAGTTCTGAGGGCAAACGGGGGTTAAACCCAGTACTATCCATCTCTCAACACAAAACCTATAGTTTTCTTTGAGGTACTGTAGGTCCACTAGCAATAAACAAGCGGCAGGTCAATGTTCCCCTGTCCTTACAAGTGCAAGCCTCAATCTTTTATGTCTATACTATTTGAAGAAATAGATCCATTTAATGTTTAGCTTTCTATGTCCACTGAAAATGGCAAAATGCAATCTATAGTATAACTGCTCTGCAAGCTGACTGCAAAGCAGATGATATTGTATAATTTAGCAATAGAATAGCGTAGGATAATTTTCTTTAACACCCATATTGCCATTGTTGCTTTCTAACATATTATGCAGTCAAGTACTTAGAATGTTGGATTTCGTCAAGCTTTATTCACCAGAAATCATGTTCGTTTTTATATTTATGTCTTTTTCAAAATCGCATAAACCCAACATTGTGCTTTTCACACAATTTAATGCATCATGACCAGGAACAAACCGGAATATTAGTCTGCATAGATGAAGGTTAATGTACTCCTAAATGATCATTTTCCAGGAGAGAGACGATCGAAGCTGCTCAAAGTCAAATTAGAAACTTCAGTTGTTAACTA
This sequence comes from Clarias platycephalus, assembly GCA_030068275.1. Classification (NCBI taxonomy): domain Eukaryota; kingdom Metazoa; phylum Chordata; class Actinopteri; order Siluriformes; family Clariidae; genus Clarias; species Clarias platycephalus. The sequence goes on from JAQQZT010000002.1 coordinate 10,396,189, forward strand.
CCTGCACTCCAGAGGGGAATGTCTGCTCTCTGTGACTTTCATTTCACACTTTCAAATGGATCTAATACGTCAAATGTCACACGTTATTACACTTTTATGATAATAGTCACCTGAGTTATCACAACACATTTAGAAATAGTGGTGTCATCTCAAGCCAATAAACATCATCGATCACAAAGTGTCAGATCGGATTTCATAAAGTGGAAAAGAAGCCGATTTTAAAAACTAACTGGCAAGCTTAGATCTCTTTAATTAGATATTCCCTTGCTCTTCAACATTTTATTGCTAGTATTGATCCACAGTGAACCAGCTGGACAGCATGGCCGTCCCTGGAGAAGGATATTTTTTAAAAAACTGTTAATGACTGAATATTGCTCAGGGGACATTTTAGAAGGACCATATGGGTCGCAGGAGATTCTTTACTAGATCAGATTACATGTTATAAATTACATCTAATTTCATGTACAAATTTAATGGGAAAAACAAACAAACAAATGAACATAAAATGTGGTTCAACAGACTGTTTGGAAGCAAACTGAACATGCCACACTTGGAACAGATGCAACGTAAGCTGCCATTGATTACTTCTTGGAATTTGTTGTACTTTGTAAGAATTATTTGAAGATACCAGAAGCTGAGTATTTTTCTCGAATCCCACTCATTCAAGAATAGAGATAAGACATACTGCGAGCATTTAATCCAAAAAAAAAAAAAAGGAAAGAAAAAAAGAAAGAAAGAAAGAAAATCACATTACAATTTGTAATGATACCACTGGATGCGTCATTATAGTTATGCTAATGGTTTGCTAGCAAAGTGACAAGCCAATAAAAACATATAGCATGCAGAACAATAGAGAAGAAGAATGGATGATACAAAATTATACTAAACATCCACCCATTTAGATTACAGTAAGCAAAATCGAGGTTTTAAAAGCAAGCGCTCATACACACACAAACACACACTCTATGAACTCTAAAACTCCTTCTCAAATTTTAA
>JAQQZT010000002.1:10397931-10409460 GCA_030068275.1 Clarias platycephalus
AGCCTGGCCGGGAATCGAACCCGGACCCTGGAGGTGCAAGGCGACAGTGCTAACCACTACACCACCGTGCCGCCCAAGCAGAATGGCTGCTTTTTAATTTTTTTTGTTTTGGTTTTGTTTGCTCAGAAATGAATAACAGGGCATATGGTTAAGACTAGGTTTGCATTGGTCCTGGCATGACAAAAAAAAAAAATTGCGACAAGAGAAATCCTCCTTGCATGTTCAGCAAGTCCAGCCAAACAGCGTTAAATAGTCTGACGACTTATCATGTGTAACCCCAGAATAACAGCAGAGGCACTGGCAGAATTTTCTGTATGATTTCTCAAATGACACCACGAAATTAATGTGTCTTGGCTTGCCGTTGTCACTCTTGGCCCTCGAGACCTCGGGCGAGAAGCGGTGGACCCAGTTGTTCGGAATCTGGTATTTCTGGCATCTACAAACTGTCTGGCAACATCTGCTTGCATTGCACCAAGCTGAAGCATTTCGATGGCTCTGTCGATGCTAGAACTGTCTAAATGGGACAAGAAAGTGTGAAGACAAAATGCCTACTCAGAATGTTTTCCTTACTTCTGATACCAAGGCATGTCATCTGGAGAAAATCACATGCACATACACGGCACCACTTAAGAAGATGTGAGCTTTGTTATCCATGATAAAGAAACGCTTTATTGTGCATGACCTTACCCGTTTAAAGGCAAACAAAATGAATTAGATTTCAGGTTTTTTCATTTTTTGTATTTTTTCCATAGTGCAATGTTTCTTTTGTCCTCGAACATATTTAATCTGAATACAGATAAAACCTCTACCTGGTACGAAAGGAAAAGCTGATTCAACCAAGCAGTGTTTCATAGCCTCAGGGTTTGAATTGTGATAAACACACCTCATCACATAGGTTTCCATGTAACTGCTTTTGGACACAACTAATTACATGGTTTCTCATGGTTTCTCATGGCCTTACAGGAATTCTGATCTAAAGGCTTATGCTTCCAGAGTGTTTCTCTTGTGTATAGTGTATTCATTGTCAGGTGTATGTAGTAATAGTCAAACTGTTTCATGATCAATTGTTCTTAGCAATGTGTTATCTGTCCCATGTGGGTTTTCTATAATGTCCTGCAGCATGGTTCTCTGATAACTTTTGAGGAATAAAATATCTTTCTTTCTTTTTACCAAATTCACAATCATGAACTACGGTTAACTTTAGCATACTTGCAAACGTTGCAAGCTTTTGTGGCGAAATACCCTCATACAGATGGCTGTATCTTTGGGCTCTGTTTCAAATTAAATCATCTGTTTGCTTTGTCTATCTAAACCTCAGTATGGCTTTGTTTGGGATGGCAGCATTATTATTCCGAAAACATAAGCCTTATTTTGCAGCCATTCGGTGCCTGAAATCAACATGACCTCAAACAAGTCTACTACAGTCTGTCTATACCCAAACTTACTGATTGACCTTTTAGAAAGGACTCTTCAGAAATCAACTCCACTGGCACATACAAGTAATTGCTGTTTTTTTTTTTTTTTTAATGTAAAAATTAGACCACTGTTAATAGTATATCTCGGTGTATGAAGTATGTCTTGGCATTTGCAGTTAACACTTAGTGGCATTTAAACCTTAATATGGTGACAAAGTGTAAAGAAAACAAAGTTCAATGTTTATTTTATTCAATTTTATTATATGTGTATTTCATATAATCTTTTATTATAGTTTATTCTAGGTAGAGCCAAAAACGTTTCCTCTGAATCTACTATATGATAATTCATCATACACACATGCATCAAACTCGATCGGATTGAGATCTAAAGGAATCTGAAGGCCATGGTAACTCTTTGTCATGTTCCTCAGACAATTCCTGAACAGGTTTTGCAATGTGGCAGGTTGCATTATCCTCCTGATGGAGGCCAATGTCACTGGGGAGCCCTGGAGCCATGAAGGAACTTGGTATGTTTCCCTTGGTCTGTTTAGGTAGGTGATACAGTACTGTATGTGTTAAATTCATATCAATATAAACACCAGGACCTAAGGTTTCCCAGCAGAACATTGATCAAAGCATCACATTGCTTCTGCCAGCTTGCCTTGTTCCTGTGGTGCATCCTGGTACCATCCACATGATGCACATGCACCTGGCCATCCACAGGATGTAAAAGAAAAGATGATTAATCAGAACATGGCACCGATGGCCGATCTGTGGCTTCACAGCCCTATACGCAGCAAGCTGTGATGCTAACGCCTTTCTATCTGGTAATTTTGACAGCGATTTGTACACCCTTTTTGTCGAATGACTGGTTGTCCATCCTTTTGTACGACCTGCCGATTTGGAGATTCTCTGACCAAGTCACCTAGTCACTCAGATCCTTATGCTTACTCATTTTAAATGATTCCAGCTAATTTCTTTTAATAACTGGATGCTCACTTGCTACCTAATATATTATACTCCTTTACAAGAGCCATTGTAATGAGAAAAACAATGTTATTCACTCCAGCTGTCAGCAGTTTAAAGTTACAGCTGATTGTTGTACATCATGTCTGGCCACTGACCAAAGAAATGTAAGATTTGGTAAGATCAATTTTACCTGAGATTACATGAAAATAAATAAATAAATAAATAAATAAAACTGTCATAGAGACCTGAAGAAAATCTGATTCATGGCAAACACCAAAAGGAACAAATGCAGAGCAGGATAATGTGGCAATTTACATGCAAATGACTTACAGTTGCAAAGAGGCAAGCAGAGATTGAAAAGAAATTTGCAGTGTCAATATGTGTTTTGTAACCGGCTTGAATCTTGAGCCCATAACTCATTGATGTGGAAAAAATGTGGGAGTCCGCAACAGCAGAGCAGGTAGAATGCTTAATTCCTAACCTGCTTAGAGTGAAGCAAGTGAAGGAAGGAAAAACTAAACCATAACATATATACCAATCAAATATATAGATATTTAATATTCTAGGGACAATGTGCAGCTCTAAGTTAATTTATTAGAAGTATAATCAACTTTATTGGGCCTCATTTAAGTCATAAAACATCTGTTGGTGCATTTATGCAAGAAAGAAAAAAAAAGTTCATATCCAAATCCAGCTTTTACTTCTCAAGTTTATGCATCCAAAAAATAACTAATGTAAACACTGATTGAACAACTACACATTATACAACATTATTTTAAAAAAACATTTCAAACTATTTTAAGATACAGTGGTACCTCTGCATATTTTGGTCCCGCCTTAAGATTTTTCGCTTAAATTTAGCAAAAAATTTGCCTTGGCATCCAAAGTATTTGCGACATGAGCGGCCGAATCGAACCGAACTAAACGCCGGCTTACACTGTGTGTACGTCCAGCTTGTGCCTACGTTGTGTGTGCACAAGTTGTGCATGTGTCCAGGAGCAGTTCAAAACTTGTTTGCATCAGTGGAAAGCCAAGCAAAGCGAGTTCACATATTTTTCTGGGTTTTCTGCATTTGAGTAAGAAGCAGGTACGGCAGCAAAAAGAAAAGGGAGCCACTTTCAGTTTTGTTTTTAAAGCAGCCGATGACAAGAAGAATCATAAATCAAGTGAGGTTTAATGTCTATTTATTTCATATTTCACTTCATTATTTACATGTTTTTTCTAAATGTTTTGATTGTTTTTATATGCAAAAATATTATTATTATTATTATTATTATGGTTAATATGAGTATTGGAAACTGGGAATATTGGTGGTATTTCTTGGGTGACTGGAATGAATTATCAGTATTTACATTATTTCCTATGGGAAAATGCATTTCACAATACAAAATTTCGTCATAAGGACTCGCCTCTGGAATTTATTAACTTCGTATGCCGAGTCACCACTTTGATTGTTTTCCTGTTTGGTCACCTATCCTAATTCAGCTTTTTTCGTTATTTGCTCTAAATTTTGCCCTTTTCTCCTGCCGTTACATTGCTACATAATTTTATTGGTATTGAAGTGACATTTCAGGCATCATTTTAATTTATACAGTCCTTTGTGTCCAAGACCTTCTATGGTGTTTGTGGGTGTCTCTAAATGACAACAAGCTGCGTTTGCACTTTACGGTTGCTGAACATACGCAAGTGAGTAGGAAGAAAATCAGCGTTTCCAAAATGTTCGTAAATCCAGAAACATTTACCCCTGACTTAACTAAATGGTTTATAATGCAGACCCATTGTACACAGACAACAAAATTCAGTACAGAACAGCACAGGAGAGATTCATTATGGCAAATGATATCATTTTCAGTTGTTACAGCAGATATCGTAATTATTTAAAGAGATTCAGTCAAACATCCGAGATGACTGCTGAATAAAGAGATAATATCCACGGTGACTGCGTTGTGTTGGGAGGTTCTCCAAAAACGAATCAGGAGTAATTTGTCAATGTGCTTCCCTGTGGAGCACATACATGTTTCCGGTATCTTTCCGGAGTCTTTGGTATTTTATTTGATCTGTCAGTACAGATGTCTGCGTCTGAATTGCACAAAGGAAGAAAGCTACGCATCCGCATACAAATGAGCCTCCGTGACTCTTCTTATTTCCATTCTCAAGGTTCTGGTTATTTTATTTATCGGAAGGATTTCATTCTGTGTCCTCGGATGATATGCATATTGTCTCTGTGAGTAATGAAGCTCCCTGTCTTGGAGGAAAACATGCAGAGACAAGGTTTGCGGATTTGTTTTTGAGGTTCGTGGCAAAAATTAACCTTGACAAGCTTTAATCAACAAGAAGCAGAGCCCATGAATCGCGGATGACTTCAGATGCCTACGAAAGGGAAAAAAAAGCATGTCACATAATCCAAAGAAGGCTAAACAGCTCTGCACATTAAAATATCGCCATTGGTGAGTAAAGCCTCCATCAGGGATGTTAGCCAGTGGATTTAGTGGGGATGGAAGGGGATTACTGGACTGATATCAATCATTCTAGCTGAACCAACAGATCATTTAAACATATCAGATGCATTGGCTGCTCACTTAGTTTAGACCTATCCAGGCTTCCAACACCACAATGGGATTTCACAGCTACCCCCTGAGCTCTTAAAAAGGTTAATCTGGAACTCCTGGGACTTCAAAACGCCTGACGGGCAGTGAGCACAGGTGAGCATGCCAACAAGGGGATTTGAGAGCTGTAGGTGCCTACCAGCTTCACTCAACTGTCCAGGAATTGGGTTGGGAGTTGATTTCTTGGCTTTCAGCCTGGAGCTGAGGTGAGATGCAATAATGAGCTTGCCTGGTACGCAATGACACGGATGTCATGAGTTTCCCTTTTTAAACATATCAGGCAAAAATAACTTAGTGTGGGCAACCAGTTGAATGATGGAAACAGTAGGTCATTAGAAGTACAAAAAAATTTTTATCACCCATGTTCAAGGACAGCACAGCACTACTTCAGTGACCAGCCATCTTTTTCCTAGTCATAGCTAAAGGGAAGTGTTGCCTCGCTGTTTAGCTTTTCTAATCTCATTTGAAAGCCTGCCTCTGATGTGGGTCGTCTTTTCAAATTGGCAGGAGGCCAAATGATTGATTAAAGTAGTGTTACCCAGCTTTATCAGGCCGCCTTAAATTCAGAGCTTCTGCCAATTCTATTAGGTAATGCACCCCTTGTCATTGTACTTTTCTGTCTGAAGGGGTTGTAAAAGTTAAACAAATATAGTATGGCAAAATAGAAACATTTCCAGGCAATATGTGCTTGCCCTGTGAGTCCCACTGAAAATCTGTGAGAATTCTAGAGTCATAAATTTAGTCAGATTTTATACCGACGTAGTGGAACCCATGGCCCATACCTTGGTCTAACCTTAAATATGCATGTATCAGTCCTAAAAACAACAACACCCGGCAGGTGAACTGTGCAAATGATCACCAACTATATATCAGTAAACTGGTGGCTCGCCCATGTCCAAGGCTCACCCATGTCCACGATGACCAAAGACCAGCCCATCCAGTCCGATTCCACAAAAAAGCCGTCCAAAACAAATTGCAGAAAAAGTCAGTGCTGGCAATGATAGATACCAGAATGCCAAGTGCACCACAGCCTGACACGCATTGGGCCCCAGCAGGCAAAGAGCCCAAGGGCGCCGACCCTCCCTCCCAACTCCACAGATCCCAATCCGATCGGACACCCATAGAATGCACCGGACTAAAAAGTGGCTCATCCCTGCAAACTACAGCACCCAAAGGACCCAAATGCAACATCCTGATGCCAGAGACCACAGCACACCCAGAGCAGTCCTACAGGGCCACACACCAAGGGGTCAGAGTCACCCAGTGGCACAATGGCATTATAATGTTAATGATTTTAATGTTATGGCTGATCGTTGTTTTCATCAAGTCACTATTCATAAGAGTCGACTTGTGCAAATTACTCATACCATGATCTTGATCCTGTTAATAATGCAGATAAAAAGGAATGAAATATAACTGCAGTGAAAGTAATAGAAACGCTATGGGCCCTTTGAGGTTTATTGTATTAAAGGGTGTAGGCCTGTGAATTGAGGAAGTGGCAACGTTATTACTGCTGACTCCTACAAGGCTGGGTTACCGCTCTTAGGACTGTCTGCCGCTGGTCATCATTCACAGATGCTCACATAGAAACACAGCTTTATAATGATCAAGAGAAAAGTCAGACAGCCATAAGGCACTCAGACACTCGCAGTCATCCGAGAGATTCCGGCGCCACATAAGTCACTCAACACTGTCCGCTCTTATTTAAACCTAAACTAGCCCATTTACGGCGCTGTGCCCTTTCACCTTCGCACATATTACAGGGTGAGTGTAAAACGTCTTTCCCTGATTTCAAACATTTATTACCCAAAACCCATGCCAGGTACAAACATATGATTTAGTGCTAATTATACGTTAACATAAAAAATCTTGTTGGACACAATCATGAAAGGACTTTACGCACATAATAAATACTTGTAAGAGGTGTACTGACCACCTCTTGTATTTAAAAACAGAAAAGTGTTATTGCAAGATAGAAACGTCATGATATTTATTGCTTGGTTTCACAATATGCATTGTGCAATTTTCTTTCTGCTTATTTTTTGCAACTGAGATAACTGAATGTAAATGTTATAAACCTTAAACTACGCATAGTGGAATCCGCCAAATACACAATATATACACTTCCTAATACCACAAACATAAAGCTAATATATGCTGTTATATCTGGCCTTCATTCTTGAGCAAAAAAATAATAATGTTTTTCATATGTGTGTGAGTTGTATTTTCACTTGCGGCAGGGATTGCAAAGTTCATATTTAGAATTTATTTACAGGATTTCATTTATAATTTTTTTTAATCAGAAGATGTCTTGTTAAAAAATATATTATTGTTACATTTATACATTTGTATATTTGCATATATGTTGTTCTTTGTACAATGACCATGTAAAAAAAAAAAAAGTCACACACAAATATTTTTTGGATTGCTTTTTGCTTTGATTACCTGTGGCAGCGTTTTGATAAGCTTATGCAATGTCACAACATTTACTTCTGTCCAGAGTCACTTTAATTACTCTCCAGGATCTTGTATTGATGATGGGAGAGGCAGACCGCTGGGTAAAGTCTTCTCCAGCACATCCCAAAGATTCTCAATGGTGTTACGGTCTGGACTCTGTGAGGACCAATCAATGTATGAAAATGATGTCTCATGCTCCCTGAACTCCTATGAGCCCTGGCATTGTCATCCTGGAATATAACCACACCATCAGGGAAGAAAGAAATCCAATGATGGAAAAATCTTGTCATTCAGTATATTCAGGAAGGTAACTGTCCTCATTTTTGAGCAAATATCATTGCTGAAACTAGACCTGGCCAACAGAAACAACCCCAGATCATAACAATGCCCCCACAAGCGTGTACAGTAGGCACTTAGCACGATGAGTTCATCACTTCATCTGCCTCACTTCTTGCCCTTATCACTTTGGAACAGGGTAAATCTGAACTCATCGGACAATATGAGCTTTTTTTGTGCTCTACAGTTCGTTCTTTATGCTCCATAGCAAATTGTAACCTTTTTTTTCCTGATTAGCCACACTGGTTGTCGTAAAACCTACACAGCTGTTTAGTCCCAGTCGCTTGAGGTCGCTTCGCATTGTGCGTGTGAAAATGCTTTTACTTTCACTATTAAACATAGTTCTACTGTTGTTGTTTTTTTTTTTTTTACACAATTGATTTTACTAAGCCTTCCTAAGTGATTTACCATCATGTTTAACATCACCAATGTTTTTCCGACCACATTTCTTCCTTGATGCTGATGGTTGATCATTATCCTACAATGTTTTAATAATGCATTTTTCAGTTAAACCGGTTGCCAGCTGAACCATATTAATCACTGCAGTAAGTATCCAAGGGAAGGCTCCTGTTTCCTTAGTTAAAGTCAGTTGGGGACCTTTTTTGGCCCGGAAGTGTATATTCGAATAAATCATCATAATTGTATTGTATCAGCTACCGCTTTGGAGCAATTCAAAAAGGTCATGTGATCTGATGAGTTAAGCTTGATTCCATTTCTATGATCTGGAGTTGTTTCAGTTAGTAGTCAGTTCTAAGCTTAGTAACGTTATATTGCAGTACAATTAAATTGATTCTAAGCTTAGAAACGTTATATACTGTATTGCAGAACAATGGATTCATGCCTGAATGTTATTCAGTACATTTTGGCATGACTGTCTGAATGTACTGAATAACCAGGTAACCAAACCAATATAATTTTTATTTCATTATAGCATGACAATGCTAAGGTTCATCAGGCTCAAATTGTGAACCAGTGGTTCTTGGAGCATGAGGAATCGTTTCTATATATGAATTAGTCACCATTGTAAGTCGTTGAGATGTGATTGACAAAACTTCACAGAGCTCGACCATAAATGAATGCCACTATGGATGGAAATAAATGTTATGATGTTGTACAAGATTGCTTAAACAATGCCTTGGCAAACGCGTGCCATAATCAAAGCTAAAAGTGGTCCGGCAAAATATTATAGTGTGCAGCAGTTTTTTTTGTCTGGGAAGTTTATTATGCCAGTTCATTTATCATAATTGTATAGTTAGGATTACTTGTCTTAATTAAGAATTTGTTTTGTTTTGCTTGATTTCATGAAATATGAAAGGATTGAGCTGTTCATTAAATTTGTGCATGTAGCTGAAATAACTATATGAACATGACAGTGTAATCTGTATATAAAATATGCATTAACTCATTGCCAGATACACATTTTAAAGCTTAAATTATAAAAATTAATAGCTATCAATTTTTACAGCAATTTGCTGCCCATTAGTGCTGTAAAACCTACAGTCGATTATATGAAACTGAAACTCTGACCTTATTGCTTAAGAAAGTAAAATTCATTCAAGTTTGATTCTGACATAATGAAGATAAAGTTTTATACATCTGGTTTGTGCAGCATGTGGAACTTCTGCATCTCAGGCTGGGGTGGTAATGTGAAGAACACGGGCAAAGACAGAATTGATAAATTACCTAAGATAGCAAGACATACCATTAGATTCATTAAAGTTCATTAAAGGATGAACATCATCCTTTACATTATGATATCAAAGATTCTGCTCAGGTTAAGCCCACAAGTCTGTAAAACACAATGTTATTTCTTTCTTTTTTGTGCCTCAAGGAATTAGACAATAATATAACAAGTCAAGAAATAACATAATCAAGAAAGGAAAACTTTATGAAATTCTATGAATATATATGATCTAACATGCAGACATCTTTTATAGTGAAAACTGATGTATGTGCCACATCTTTTTAAATGGTAAAGCCTGATGATTTATGTGAGATTCATGCTTTAAGTCATGTTTTTAGATTTGTTTTAGGCGCATATTAGGTATTAAAATTTTCACTGGACAGATGGATAGTGGATTAATATTATCTACCTTTACAGTTAATAACTATATTGCCAATAAAAATATTGTAAACTTACATAGTGTAAAATAGTGCATAATCCAGTTTACATCCAGTGATGCTTTCAGGAAAGTCACTCATCATAAAAAATTACAACTGAGTATAAGCTTAAAGGTCTTGCAAACAAATTGCTGGGAAGAATAAAGAAGTTCACTGAGCAGTGTGCAGTAATGTATAAGGTATGCAATAAATAAAGGGTTGACTTAACTTAAAGGACTGCAACCATGAGGGGTTGAACATACAACCTTCTGATCAGTAACTTAAAGCCTTAAACATTAAGCCACCACACTTTAGTGTCAATATGGTGTACAGTACATTTATAGCACTTTATGAGCAACCTTACTGTCGGCAAAGTACTGTAAAATTCACAGGCAACTTGTGAATCATCTTATATTTACACAAACTCAGGAATTTCTGTAAAAAATTTTCAGAACTTCATGTATTTTCATACATTCCAGATTTTTATTAATTAAAAGCTCTTGAAAATAAGAAGAAATAAAAGAATGCTGGTTATATTCATAATGATAAATGAGGTGTGTTATCTGCTGAACCCCTTCAAATGTGTTTTACGAATTTTTCTATTTATTTTTTTAGTTCTTTCAATTTATCTTGTGACTTCTAGAACAAACATGTTTGGCTACACAGCTTTGAACATCATGTCTCTTATGTAAATTAGATTACTATTTTAAGCGCCTTACCAAGTTGCCTTAATTTTTTTTATATTGTTTGACTTTTGGTAATTAATATATATGAAAAACCCATGATATTCTTCATAAAAATATTAGTCTGTCTAAATCTACAGCTGCCAATCAGAAGGCCTTTGCTGCTTGGGTAGCAAGAACACCATGCCCTATATACGCAAGTTGGAAGAATTGAGACCAAGAATACTACTTGCAGCCAGAAGAGCACGAAGATACTTATACATATTTACACATATACTGTACATAACTCACGCTGAAATGGGAAAAGAGCTGCGTCTAATTACAGATTTACAAATGCTACACTGCAGGTGAGGTGCCAAACTCGATTCATCTTTTGTCATGGGAGTAGTGTGCAGATGGAATGTTGTGCTGTATTTACTCCACCCAAGGACATTTGCATCATGACTGGAAATGAGAGGTGACAAAAGAACTGACTGTCAGTATAACAATATGTGATTCAGTTTTATGAAAATTACCCAAAAGAACAGAAAATCTGAAAACCAATCCAGCAATAATCCAGTGTCCTCTAACACTGCCTAAAACATTTAATTCCTTTCATTCAACTGACCTGGAGTTATTAGTTTATCTGCAGCATAAGCTACTGGTTAATGACTTTATAATACAAATTATATAACTATTATATAGGAACAATAGGGATTTATGAGTCTAAACACTTTTTCAATCATAGTACAGCTGAAAGTGAATGTCAGCTATTGCAAAAATGAGTAAGTAAATAAATAAATAAAAATGAGGTAAGAGGAAATGCAGATGATTTCATGCATGGGGTCCTTTCTAATTTGCAAGAGGGAATAAGAAACTAAGTATGTAAAAAATACACCCACACACACACGTACTGTATGTATATATATATATATATATATATATATATATATATATATATATATATATATATATATATATATA
>JAQQZT010000002.1:10410509-10420713 GCA_030068275.1 Clarias platycephalus
TTCCTTCTCTATCACCTGCGCATCTCAGATCTAGAGAAATGACAGATCAATATCCGCGAACCTGATTTTTTTTTTTTTTTTTCCCCGCAGCCACAGTACGCCGGAAATCCGGCGTGGTGCCGGAACGCTATCACCCCTGTGCCCCACATTTGTTACATTTTTCAATTCATATCCGGAATTTTTATTTATATCCAGGATATATAAAAAATTTGACTATAAAGCTGCTTTAGAACAAAATAAAATGAAACTGAATTTAATTTTCCTCTGGCACAAAAGGTTGTCTATAACAACATTTTTTATTCTTAAAAATCACTACACATTCTTATTAAAGAACCTTAGAACTTCCACAATTTAGGCAAACCATCAGAAAATTACACATTCTGAAAAGCAAAAACAGCAGCTGTCATAAGTGTATTAAATGAGTTCAAATGAACCCAAGAAATGAAAAGACTTTTAGGCTCTGTTACTGCCAGTGCATCTATTCCAGCATTCATGGACTGCAGGTACAGTATGTGTCGCTTAATCTCTATGATATGATCTGTGAAATATGACATTATACAATCTGGATGTTGTGCGAACACCGTATTATATACGGCTCGACAAAGTTGGGTGTGGGAGGGGAGGGTACTGTAGCGTAACCTTCTTTTTCACTTCTCTTTTTTCTCTTGCTGCTTCTAACGCTTCTTTACACGCTGGTTAACACCCTGAGCACATTTGCTGTGTCTTGTTGCATTTGTTATGTCTGTTCACTGTTTTCTACTGGGATCTCTGATCTGTAGCCTATTATAACCTTATAGGACCATGGATGTATATGCAGTAGGACAATGGATGAACGGCAATGTTATATGGCACATACCGGTACTATGATAAAGCGCTGTCATGAACTACCAAGGTGAAACAGACACTGTTAGAGGAGGAAGCTGACAATGCTTTGCAAAGTAAATTTTTTATATATTTTTTTTTTTCCTTACGCCATTAAACAATCTATGTTTTTAAAATGGCTTTATGTTAAACAAAATTCCATACTTTTTTCTTTGTTGCAGTTTGCACACAAGCAAATCACTACAAAAACACAATCAAAACCTGAGTTTGCTCAAACCGTTATATTAAAACAATTTCTTGATATTAAACTGCATACTGAAATAACCAGAAACATAAGGCTGATTTATCCATTAACAATTTTCAGTTACGATATCTCATTTTGCTGTCAAACTGTTAGTGTTCCAAACAGATACAAATACTGATAGAAATAGACTTGTTTTATAAAGGTTTAAAAAGCATTACAAATTATAGTACTGTACGCATGGGATTTAAATCTTCCCACTCAAATAATACAAAGACAAGTAACAGTTAAAGCCAGAATTCACACATCATGTTAATATATGAACATTTTGAGCCACCCCTCATTTCTTCATATCTTGTTCTCAGGTCTCAAGGACTTTTATGGCTCTCATTTTTGGCAACTTTTTGGCTCTTAATTTCCGTCCAGCCCCTGTACATGAGAAGTTTCAGAGGAATGTTTTGTTTGTTCAACCACACAGTGACCTATGAATCATTCAAGGATTAAAATAAAATCTAACTTAAGGCATGAACCAGTGAGAAACAGGTGCAGATGATGACAGATCATTAGGTCGGTGATTAGTACACTGGTGATGCTGAATGCTAAAGTGGTTTGAACAGACAAAAGGGGAAATGAGGTCGCTGCTAAGCATGAATCTATCCACTGATCTTTATCTCGAACTTGTGTAAAATTCTGGCCGAGCTACACCAGGTACAAATACTACTTTCTCTCTATATATCTCTCTCTCTCCTTAAAGCAAACAGCTCAGTTTGAAATAATTATTATTTCGAGAATGTGTATGTGTGTGCATGAAACAGAACTGAATTGGCCTTCACCGCCTACAATGTGTGTATACAAGCTGAAGACAACAAAGGAAGCAGGCTCCATGTGGGTAGCACTTCCTCTCCTTTATTAAAAACATCAAAGTATGTTACAGTGAAAGACTAACAGCTCACAAAAAGTAGGCCAGATCTAAATACTAACTACGAATTTTGCCTCGAGTCTTTCGGTCTTGCAATATGAAAGAATATGAACAAATGCCATACAAATAACATTGATTTAATTCACAGTAAAGCTCAAATACTTCATGTAACACTGAGTGAAAAAAAAATCAGTCAGGCTCAAAATCAAATCGGACTTAAATTCAAGGCGTCAGAGTACAATCGACAACTTTTATAAAGAGACGAGTGAAGTGACTGATGCATAATCAGTTGAAATTACAGCACAAAAAAAAACTATTTTATTAAAATAATAAATTTAAAAGATCGAATGGCTCTGTTTGTAACGTTCCACTCTAGCAAGCCAATATGCATTTTAACAAGGGAATACAATAAAGGCAATATTTTTTCCTAAACACTTTGCAACAATAGCAAGAGTGACTTTCAAACCAAACATATTACCTCCAAGGCTATGTCGATATTCCCTCAGTCTAATAAGCATAAAGCTGAAGTGTGGGTGTTAAAACGACACATTAACCTGTATACGTAAGTTTTGTCTGATATGGCTTTAATAGATTAATGGAAGTTGAAGAATAAATAACACAGACTGGCACATAAAATGTGAAAGACAGACAGACAGAGAAAGAGAGCGACAGAGAGAGAGAGAGAGAGAGAGAGAGACAGAGAGGAAAGGTGTATTCCTGGCACATTAATTGCAGCTGCTCCCAGGCTGTCTTTCTTATTCCCTGTTTGTTCCTCTCTTGAGGCTAATGCATCAAAGAGCTGCATTAGGAGAACTATCCAGAGATGCAAACACTTAAACTAAACATGAAAAATGTCTCAATTATTGAATGCTTTACACAAGTCTGCTATTTATGATTCATTTCATATAGTATGTAATGCATATTTTGGAAGTCTGCTGGTTCTGTATACAGTACGTGTGCTCTAGTCTCCAGTGTATTTCCCTCTACCAGACTCTTCTATCAATATCCCTGGCAAATGCAGTCCGAAGATTTGGTACCCATGGGCATTAGAGGCAATAAATCTTGGCCAGAGGTTGTGTGGGCTTCCCAGATAAATCGAATGCGCTGTATTTTATTGCCGCTTTGCTTGTTTTAACTTTCTAGAAGTGGGAAAGTGTGGTGCTATCCTTGGTGCTGAAACTTACTCCTGTATTTACAGATATACATACTGCCTTACACTGAAACGAACACTGTAATTTAGGCTGACCTATTCACATCTGAAGTCTATACAGTATTGATCGCTACTAGTTGTTTTTCTCTCTGACGTTAGCATGATTTTGCCTTAATGTGTTTTTCATTGATTTTATTTTTTTATTCATTTTTGTTTTTACTATTTGTGGATTTTACTTTATATACTTTATATACATACAGTAGTACTGCACACAAGACTTGAGGCAGCCCTCATTTCTTCATATTTTGCTTCTAAAGTGCCAGATGTTTGTGTATTATGTAGTCTTAAGGAATAATTCTAAATTACTATTTTTTTGGCTCTCGTTTTCATTTTCAGTCCAGTCTCTGTACCTGACCAGTTTCCGAGGACTGAAACTTACTGGTGATACTAAATTCTAAATATTCTGATTACTTTTATTACTGATTTTTACTGTGAAGTACCCATAGGTGTAATAATAATAATAATAATAATAATAATAATAATAATAATAAACATTCAAACTAACCTCAGAGCATCAGGTTCTCATTTATTTTCTAAATACAAAATTCTAATTTCAGCTAAAGTGACAAGCAACAAACTGATAGCACAAAAAGCAACACTTGGGATTGGGATTTTTGGACCATAACTATAGTAATCCAGTGTGGCCCAATGTTTCTTAAATTCTCCACTCGTACTTTTAGTACCTACCTGGTGTCGGTACCATTTAATGTTTAGTGAACAAAATTTAAAACACAATCATGATTTCATGATTTGCATACAAGTTTTAACAGATGAAAGTGATGAAACAGGCGGTATGAGGATAAAAACTATCATCCTCAACTATCAGTTGTAGATTTGTAGATTTGGAATTTGTACATGCAAGTCAGATGAACAAGTTTATTTTAAATGTAGTTCACCATTACATCCTAAGCAAGAATTCGCCAGTCAATATGCTAAACAGCTAAGTAAGATGAGTGAAATTTATATAGTATATTTTCTTCACTACAGTAGATTAAACAAATAAATATGTCTGTATGTTGATCAATACTCTGGTTAAGAAAGAAGTGTTTACTGAGTTGTGCAAAAACAAGTAAAAGCGCCATCAGCAGCAGCAAATACAGTAAACATTATGTTTAAAAAATCCTTTAAATATCCCTCATTTAAAAGAACAACTGCTTACTATTTGCTAGATAGTGTTGTTACTATTCTTTTACTTTTTTTTAAGAAAGAAAGACGGTATATGTTTCTGTCATCAAGAAATTATGACTAGTTTGTGACTAGACTGGTTGCAATTTAATACAAATGTTTAGATAGAAGATAAATTCATAATAAATAAAAATAAGTTTCACGTTTCATTTTTACTTCATTGTACCAAAAACGTACCAAACTTTGACTGAGTATACCAAACCTGACTTTTGCAAACCCCTATTGCAAAAAAAAAAAAAAAAAAAAAAGGAAACTAATGGAGGGAAGACCAGAGCACAGAGAATTGCTCAGTGTTCATACTGTACTTAGTACAGTTAACTTGCTTTGCTAATCTTCCATTGGGGCTACTACACAGCCTAAAATGTAACATAAATCAAACAACCAATTTTCACAATGACTAGTGCATTACATCATTTTTTCAAAAGGTAAATAAACTATTTAATCTGCAGAATTTACATTGTTTCTCAGCAAATTAAAATCTTTCAAAGATGCTGAACAGTAAAATGCTTTTAATGCTGCTTTAGGGATTTTTTTTTGTGTGTGAGTACGTGTTTTTAAATATGAACCTTGGGTCACCAGTTTTATTTAAAGCTTTGCGGGTGTTTCACAGCTGTGCATCAACTAACTCCTGTCTTATGTCTTTGTGCTGTAGCTTTTCTCTCTATGTGCCAGCAAGGAGGAAAATGGGCCAAGGAGAGACAAAGCCAAGAACATTCCCTTGGGAAACACTCCACATTTCCCACATCCTTTGTTTTAAGATCCAGGACTCTGCTTTTCTTGTTTGAAAATGCAGGAGTGGTAAAGAGAAAAAGAGTAAAGTTTCTGCATGGTTAAACTTCGCGTTGACGGGAAATCTGTTTGCTGAAGTACCAACAGATGAAATCTGCATTACATATTTTGACCATGAGGAAACAAATCACTGTAAGATTATTTAAATTCTTGTACTGTGGCTTTGACTGCAGCCCTGAGATGAACCCCAATGGTGTTCGTGTGTAAAGTTACTGTATATGTTTATATATATGTATGTATGCATGAATATATTAATTCTATAATCTTATGGCAAAATGCATATTTCAATTTAAGACATGCAGAACCAGATAAAATCACCCAAAATCCCATTGGATTTTAATGCTTATTCTAAGATCCAAATATTCAAAGTTCCATTGTATTTTTCTGTAGCCCTACATCCAGTGTCTATTTACAGTAATGTAAAAGTCCACTTTGTCATCCATTTAAGTGGTGTAACCAATTTGATATTAGAATACTTTTAGAAATAATCTGGGAATAATTTCATCCTAACAACTAAAAAAGATATCAATAAGCTTGAAACCTAATTTCAAGACAAGACTATGCTTACTTCACAGCATTGTGCTGACTTTCACCCACAGGAGTAGGAGGTTGAAAATGGCACATGAAGAAGTTTGAAAGGTTATGTTTTGCCTTTCTTCGGGAGTCACTGATAAATCAATATGGATTTAGAAGCTAAACAGTGAAAGCTGTGTAAACAGAAACCTTGTGTCTTAGTTTGCCAAGAAGATAAAAGTATTTTCCTACTCTTTTTAAAATATGTCATTATGCATCGTGCTTGTCAGCTTTCCTCCTGCTTTGAGCTGGCAAATGAAGTTAGATGTAGATGTGTGTGCCAAAGACAAGATGATTTAAAAAAGAAAATTAATAACGGCAATGATTAATGAACAATTATAACTAATGAATATTTCTTTATACACAGTGGAATCTCGATTCACGAACGTAATTCGTTCCTAAATTCTGTTCGTAATCCAAATGTAAAAAGCCTTAATTCTACAAAAATAATACAACACTTACAGTATTAATTAAAACCACTGTACAGGAGAGAGGAAACACTTCCTTTTTATATGTACTTGTACTCTTTCTTATGGAGACTTGCTGATGTGAAGGAATGGAGGAGATGAAGATGTGTGGTGAGGAGGTTAGTGTTTGAGAGTCCCCTCCCATAATAACACTGGGGAATTTTCCTTCAGGGGTTTTCTCTCTTTTTTGCTTCATGGCCTCTGGTTCGTATGTGGATGCCATTTCAAAGAGATTTTTTTTTTTGCACACTTGCGCAACTGCGCTGCACAAAAAAAGACACCACGTTATCGTTCATAAGGTGTACTGTAGCACCCTGTTCGTCACAGCTTTGTTTGGTTGATACAAATGATGCAAAGGCTTGCACATCATTCCACTTTGCACAAAATTCTTTTATTATTTTATCATGTGTGTGATCCGCGGCTGCAGACTGAGCAAAACTGATGCTATGCGATGCACTCATGCCTTTGTTCAGCTGATAGTGGCAGCTTAGGATGGCGGTTTCTGGGGCGTGTTTCGAGGATGAGTTTGTGAACAGAGACAGATTTTAGGCAAATTTTTTGGTTGTGAACTGATTTGGTCGTACTCGGTAGTTCCACTGTATGTACAGTATAAAAATGCCAGCCAAACATTTATACATGCTTCAGGAAAAGAAAAATAGTATGATGTATATTATACAGTATTAATATCATATTATTGTCATAATATTATCATATCAATATATAATGTATAGCAATAAATTTAGTATTAAAACTCCTTTTCCTGAAGTGTGTAAAATTTTCTTTTATATAGTGGCAAGGTGACTTTGTGGTTAGCACTGCTGCCTTGAACCTTCAAGGTCTATATTCAACCCCCGCTTCGGGTCTGTGTGCTTGGAGTTTTCATATTCTCCCTGTGCTTGGTGGGTTCCCTCTGGGTATTCCAGTTTCCTCCTACAGTCCAAAGGCATGCATATTAGTCTACTTGGTGTTCCCAAATTGCCTGTAGTGTGTGAATGAGCATGTGTGTGTGTGTATATGTGTGTGTGATGGATTGGCACTGTATACAGCATAAAGTGTATTATACTGTATATACAAAGTATATATATATTTTTTATTTTTATTTTTTGCAAAAGCACATTTAACATCACTTTGTAAACAGGGAAGGAATTCTTTGTTGGGAATAAAACCGTAAGCTGAATTTTGATTTCATTTCATGTTATGAAAAATATGGTCCCTGTCTACCCTGTTCATGATGTGCAAAAGTAATAATAATAGCATTGTTTACTATCAAAGGTGTTGTTACTACTGTTCCAAAGTCTAGTCTAACAAATAAAAACATTAAATAAACAGTGTCATTTTTTATTGCTTTATATATGAACATTACAAAAATCATGTTTTTTTTTATATTGCCCAGCCCTAGTATCAAGTAATATCTATTAATGTATTATTAGTGTAAGGTGCTAATAAAACCATTAATATGCTTGTATATTATTTTTATATTAAATTATTATTTTTAGATATTTAAAAAACATCTAGCTCTCTTTAGATAGTTTAATTTAGAAGATAGCATTACCATAAGGCTTAAAGGTTTAGGATGTGTTTCAATACTGCTTTTAACGTGCGCTTCTTCCCATTTCTGTTTGTTGATGAGGGTGTTCTCACTGCCTTCTGGGTATTCAGCCAATTTGATTAGCTTGAGTTTGTTAGATGAACTCATGGAGGCTGAAACCTTTGGTAATCAAATCTAATTTTAAAACAGGAAGAAAATGCCAGTGCAAATGTACTGTATATGTAGAAATGTTCATAATATTTGATTGACTTTATTTAAGCTGAATTGTATGTTGCTAAATACTGTACTTGATGGCTAATTTAACTTTCCTATTTTATTTTGCTATCCAAACTACAATAGTTAGAACTTATCAGGCAAGATGATACTTATCAGTCGCTAGATCAAAATGTCTCTTATTATTCGATAGACCAAATTGTCAAGGCATTGTGCTCACTATCCTTTCTGCCGAGCTACTCCTCCCGCAAGTGCGGGGTGCCATCATTGAGTATAGTCAATTTACAAGCGATCAGTTATGAAAAATGCCAATCGATTTTTGTAGTTAAAAATCCATAAAACATGCCATGTGTTTACTGCACACCTGGGGAACTGTTGTGTGGAGAAAGTGTGCAAACATACAGTACAACATGGTTGCGTATGGCCAACCAGAACTAGCCCTATGGCTATCTGGGAGAGAAAAGGCACCATAACTTTGAAAGATACCAACTCGACTTAGCTTAGATCTGCAGGAGCTTCACACGAGTCTCAGTTGAATTATTGAATGTATTTGTGGAATTTGGACTTGACTACTTACACTGTATTCATGTTCCGTGTGATAAACTTCATGGTCAGTGTGTAGAGCAGAAAAACTTGTAACAATCACTACCTATTATATGCACCTCAATTTTGATTTGTTTTTAGTTGAAAGACTTGAAAAAACCCGAACTATCAATTGAGCATTGTGCTGTGTGCTTAAACTGATGATTAATCAATTATCGATTGATTTTCTCAAACTGATGGTCGATAATGGAATTGTTACCGACTCGCTAGTAGATACACACTTTAAATCATGATGGAAATTCAATAAGGCTTCATTAATATTAAAATGCTGAATATTTTTGGTATAAAACTCCAGGCATCAGATCTGTTGCATTGCATTTTATCATCTGTTTGCACATGTCCAGACGCTAATCCTAGCGTAGCCATCTTCTGCTTGGCTGCTTTGCAGTGAACCTTGTCATCCGTCCCTCTCTTCTATCTTTCTTCTATACCCCTTTTCCTCTACGATACTCTCTGCAGAGTGCCTTCACTAGCCTGCTATTTCACTCTTCAGAAGTGAGCTGTCTACTACCATTATAGCGCTGAAAACACACACTCCTTGGGCACCCTCAAATTTTCACAGGTGGCTTTTAGACATCCCTCTGTTAGCCAAGGGGGTGGAAGTAATTCAAGGTTGAGGCAGAGACTGAGGTGAAATATTAGATGGAAAACGGCTAAATGGTGTCCTGTTATAACTGCTGTAATGTGGTCCTCTGCAAATTAGCATTCCACAGCCATTTTGTGGGATATGGATTCTCTCATTACTGTCGATGTGACCATGGACTCGAAGTGAAATGGGTGCTTATAATATCTCTTCGGCTAAAGGTGTTTTCATTGCTTATACATTGCTGTATCTAATCCCTCTTTTGCCCAGCTATGTCAATTGCCCATTTCTTTATGAAAAGTAAAGATTAGGTTGCATCGATTGGGCTTGTTCTCAGTGAGGCGATTATAGGATGTGTTCTAGCACATCCAGACGTAAATGTAATCGAAACGCATACGTTTTCTTTCATGCACCAACACACACACACACACACACACACACACACACACACACACACACACACACACTTGCACCCACTTCCAGGCGGCTTCTATGCTAGACAGACAGAGTCTTGGGACTTTCTCTAATGACTCTATTTTCTTGTCTCCTTCACCCAGACCACTGTGAGACTGACCCTGAACTACTAATTCATTAACCACACATTTTAAGCACTAAAAGCAAGCGTTCTATTTTTAAAGCACTCCCTAATTTCAAGGTAAGATCACATTGACGCATATTGGGCATGGTACGACATTGTAAAATAATATAATATAATAAACAATAACTTCATAATTTAATAATAAACAATATCATTAAAAAGTAGGGGGAAAATACCACTGAATAGTCTGATAGCAGTCGGTCATCAGAAGATTCTGCACATGTTTCTTAAACTGAAATATATTTCTCTTTGTTTAAAGTCTGCTTATATCCATAAGTAAAAAAATGAAAAAATAGAAGAGAGAAAATTGAATTTAAAGATTTCTATCCGGTTTCACTAAAAGACACGCCAACACGCTGATTGTCTAAAATCAAATGCTTCATATTCATTTAAAGTGCTTTAACAACAAAGAAAGCATATTACCCTTTAAGCTATGTCTATCTCTATGTTTA